>BPLR01002132.1:0-64505 GCA_021605095.1 Caerostris extrusa
TGTACGCTTTGTATTGCCATTTTGATAAAAAAATTAATAAGAAAAATGAAAAATAATTTTTAATTCATTGCAAAACAAAAAGACACAACTTATTCCTGTAACTCGTTAACTAGAATGCAGAGTATCGGTCTACGTTTTATGTTTTTTATTTCATCTAAGAATCTTTTAATTTTGTTACCCATCATGACGTCAACTACTGATACAAGTTACAATTTATTGCATTCTTTATAGGATATAATAACATGTTACATTTCAAAATTGAATTCAATAAAGTAGTTTCTGATCGTTGCCAAATTACGATATGATTGTCATTTAAAAATTACGCCAAATTACGATCCGTTCTGACCATTACGTTTTGATCGACGACAAAACAAAATTAATTACACGATTTTAAATTGGAAAAGTATTGCACTAGTATTCTAGAAAGAATTTTGTTGAACAATAAAATATCCATGAAATCCTTTCAAGAATTCCAATTTATCATGTGTGGTTATACTTTACTGGACGAATACACGTGGGAGTATACCAATGTTCAATAACCCAAGAAATTTAGGAAGCAATGGGTCAGAATACTACATGAACAGGGAGTTCAGTACTTTAGGTTTCGATTTAGGGTGATTTTCTTTCCCTTGCAGGTTTTCGCCAACAAATGGCCGCTATGATTACAAAATACTGTGGCTTTGGCGATTCCAGTTGACACGAAAAAGAGATTTGACGAAATCGGAACCCTAAAGTGCAGTCTCCACAAGAACTATCCAATTCCATAGCGACAGGAATATAACAAAATTGAATAACTCTAGAACTTCACGAAGAAGCATTGTTCAAATACTGCAAGAAGCACTACCCAATTCAGACAGAAGTCTGTTAAAATAACTTTTATGAACACAAATTGATCCTCGGATACTATTCTGAGAACATAGAAACAACATCCTGTTTATATTTTGAAATTCACATAATTCAAAAATGAATTACAGAGCACGTTGACTTGATAGGTTGTATTTAACAAACACATATCTCATGCCAATTTTAAAAACACATAAATTCCAGTGAAATGACGATTTATTTTTAATTGAAGCTTTGAAATTAAAGTTTGTCTTGCGCGAGGTTTGGTTTGTTTCTCTACGGTCATCTTGTGCACACGAGGGAGACCGGGACCTACAGTTTAAAGTGGATTCCGAACCACTCACAATTATCCAGGCCACCGCCAGGATTCGAACTTAAAGACTATGATACCAAAGGCAGAGCGCTAGCCATTTGGCCATCAGGCCGCCGTGTTGCGCGAGGAGATTAACCTGCTTTAAATAATAACTTATACTCTCACTTATTTTTAATTTTACAACTTCACTTTTTTGAGACGCCACGAATCGCTAACCAGGACAACACCCTGTTCACACATGATAAAAAGTAAACAACAAGAAAACTAAAGAAAATTGACAAAGACTTATTAAAAGCACAATCAGTTTGTATAACAAAGCTACAACAGGCGAACCGATTTCAAAGCACATTTAGAGATTGGTTTGTCGCTCTACGGTCATCTTATGCACACGAGGGCTAAACAGACTGGGACCTACGGTTTAAAGTGGATTCCGAACCACTCACAAACATCTATGGCACCGCCGAGACTCGAACCCGAAACCTGTGGTACCGAGGGCTAGTCACTCGGCCATCAGGCCCCGCACATTTAGAGAAGAAGTCTTCTTAATCTTCCCCTTATCAGAATTTGAAAATAAAAAAAAATAAAAAGAATGAGCAAAGAACTTTAACATAAAAATTAAAAGAACTTTTAAGAATTCGGTACAATAAAGAATTTCTGTTACCAAAAATCATTTTTTTTGTTGTTGTTGTTGTACTTATACCACAGTCGAATGTTGAATCTCTAATTAGATATTATAGTGAGTAGGGGTGGATTCGAATCTGCGAATGGCATTTCGGATCAGTTAGGCTATTGCCATAACTCCTTGCCACTCGGCCCATGACAAAACTAATATATGCATAGAGAATGCAGTTGTAGCATCATGAGAAACAAGTAATATAAAAAAAAGTCAATTCATACTTTTTTTCACTCTATTGCAGAAAGTCCTTTACAAATAATTTTCAATCATTTTTTTAAGTTTATCTAGCGCCATCTATTGGTAGATATATGCAACTTAAAACAAAAAACTAAAATGAATGAATTAAATTAAATGAATTAATATTTGAAAAACTGTATTAACAACCAGTGTCATCCACTACAAGTTCAAAAGAAGTATATTTGAACTTGAGTGGATGAATAAAAAAAGTATTTTATGAACGATTGAAAATGTGAACAAGATATACATATGGAGAGTGTGAGCTAATAGAAGGAATTGAAAAAAAAAAAAAAAACTACAACGACGAAACCGAAACCATACACATACACAAACATCAAAGGTTGAATAGGCAAAAACTACAAACGGAGATAAAAAAAAAAAAATAGATAAACAAAAACAAAATGAGAGTCCAGTAAATCGGAAACAAAACAAAACAAAATAAATAAATCACAACCTCAAGAAGAAGATTCAATGGAATTCGTAGCCTCGGGAAATTATAAACATTGTTCGTTAGCATGACAAGATCCCAAGTCAAAACAAATTATAAATATACATAACGTTAATACGAGATGAATGTCTTAAAGGAATAACTTTTCGTGATGTCGAGTTGTAACAAAGAGTCTGCTGGAAGTCTTGTTGTTTATCCCCGTTTTACAATGAGCCTTTTCATGGCTAATTGACATAAACATTTTACGAAGTTGAACTCAGGAACCTGGAGTAATGAGAAGCGCGGGTCGTGATTACCATAACTGGATTACGGAGATCCCAAACAAACATCGGGAGCGGCTAGATAAAGGGAACATTTTCTGACTCTCTTATCGCTCGGTTGTGAATGAAACGCACTGTTGTTGGAATGAGAGTGGACACCTCCATTCACATAAAGTGAGATGTGCGTTTTCGTAGTGGGTTTAAGCTCAGTGGTTGTTAAATTATGGGGCGTGGTCAGGGGTCGGATTTTTGTTATAGGCTAACAGGCTTCAGCCTATGGCCTCAAGATCAAGAGGGGCCTACATTCAAATTGTTAGCAAAATTAGAATTACACTATCTTAAAAACAGTAAACACTAAAACACTGAATCGAAAATAAGGAGAAATTCTACACATCACTAATAAACAAACATAGAAAATGTATTGGTTGAGATCAACGCGTGCTGAGAATATATGTCCAAATAAGTGTTCTCTTTTTTTTTGTGACATTTTTTTTTGCCCATCACAACATGTTTCATTTAACATATTGATATATATCACAGTAATGATGTATTTTATTCTCCCTCATGTAATTTGCAAACTAAAAAATGGGAGTGAAAGGGCATAAGTGGAATAGCCAGGGCCTCTTTTCACAAACATACTAAAAGGAAAGAGTTTCATTTCAAGTAAAAACTAAATTGTTATTGATATCTATATATTCCTTCCTTAAAATGAACACATCTCTGTTAAATTTTTAGATTTAAACACATGCTTATTATTCTTGAAAATACAGTAATCCAGCTAGATTGTATTTTAAGATTTAAAACGTCCCGCAAAATTTCAATTTAATTTTTTAAATATTTTCTCTTATTTGTTTATGATTGTTAGTTAATTTGTATTATAAATATATTATGGGCAAAATCATTGTTTCGATTCGGAGATAGGGGCTAAAACCAAAAGAATAAAAATGGGAGGTACGGAGTACCAAAAGGGAAATACCCCTTAAACCTCCTCATCTTAATTAATAGATATGCTTTGAATTATAAAGGCTGCTTTATTGTTAGTATGAAATTAAAGATTAAAGTTTCTAAAATTATTGTATGGTACTCTTTATTGTTAGTATGAAATTAAAGATTAAAAAAAAAAAAAAAAAAAAATACTATTTAAAAAAGTAAGATAAAAATAAAAGAATTTAAAAGTTAAGCCGGTACAATTAGGGACCAGTTGTCGATGCCATTGACTATTGTAAAAACGTAAACAACCCCCCAACCCGTTGCTTACTGATCACTGATTGGAAGAATTATGCTGAACACGTGGGAGCCATAAAAAAAAAGGCCCATCACAGAAGAGTTTTTCATTTTATATTTTTTTTTGGTTTTCATTTTTAACTTTTTGTTTGGTTTTTCATTTTTATAATTTTATTTTTAAATCTATCCTTTTGTTTTCCTAACAAAAAAAGGGGTAAAAAGCGAACGAAAAATAAAACCTAAAATTTAGTCGGAAAGTTATAATGAATTTAAAGCACAACGTAGCAATAAAAGGGAATAGAAAAGGAACAGAACCTCTGCGCCAGTTCTTTAGAATTAATTTTACATTTAGTTTTTAAGCCAAAAGTAATCGTCAGATACGCATTGAGATAATTCTCAATGAGCAAAGCTCACTTCCCATTACCTGAATCTCGCTTGCGCTTGTTTAACAGCCATTCCTTAGAAAACACTTAGGAGAAAGAGCCCGTGGTCTTTTTCTCACCCCAGGGTGATAACGACATTAACTCATTGCTAATCTGAAATTTTTCAAGAAAATTCTTTGAAATTTTGATTAATAATTAGGAATAGGTTCGACGTCTAGATCACTGTGGATAATCTTACGACGAACGAACATGGTGCGTCAGCAGTCATAGCCAGGTGTTTATTTTGGAAAACCTGGATTGATGTTTGTCTTGAAGATATAATGATAGACTTGTAATCTTGTGTTTGATCGCAAGCCCTTTCGAGAAATTAGCAGTGGACTGCACCAGTTACATTCTTAATATGGGAATTGAAAGATAATTTTGGGTCTAGAAATAACCCCAGGTATTTATATTCAGTTACCCAGGGGACAAAAGAGTGATACTCCTAATGGAGAAAACGCGATCTTCCGAGTAAATAGCATACAGGCAGATTTAGTGACATTAACTTTAATTTTCCAGGTTTAACCATTTTTCTAATTTAAAAACTGAAAATTGAAGGTCTTTTTGATTTGTTTGTGTGGCTATCGATTATCATTAGCAAAAAGAGAGATGTTTGGGCATCTTCGGTATATCATAATATAAATATTATGGGCGCTCATTGAGGAACTCCCCCCCTATTGGTCATAACTCCACCTACTCTAACTAAGAAATCTCGGGCTTGTAGGTAAGAGCAAAGAATCTTAACTAGTTGGGGTGAAAATTCAAGTCGCATGAGCTTGAATAATAAGCCATTATGCCAAATTTTATCAAAGGCTTTGGCTACGTCCAAAAATAATATTCCCGTAGATTTGCGTTCGTTAAAGCCGTCATGAATCAGCTCTGTCAAGATTGGTGACAGGTTCCAACCTGAAACCAAACAGGAATGATTAAAAGATCGCAATGCTGATTCAGGCGTACCAAAACTTAAAGTACATACTTTTTTTTTTTTTTTTTTTGATTTTAAGTGTACAAAATCACTTTCTTCCTAACAGATAAATTTCCGCTATTCATTCATAACATCGTATACCGATTGTATGGAAAGGTAAACATCCGTTTTAAAAACGGACGAGTCGATTACTTACGAGAGGTATTTAGATATATGCTATGCAAATTAGTTTTGAAAGAAATATAATTATGGTGAAATTTTTTCATTTAATTTTCTTTTGAATATTATGCAATTTAAAACCTCTCCGAAAATACCTTTCTCTCCTATTAGGCCGCTCAATTTGAATTCATCCGCTTGTCAACTTCCCACACAGTATACACAGGCACTATTGACTATTTTTTTTTTTTTTTTTTTTTTAAACTTTGGCTGCTATAAGCAAAACCAAATTTTTCTAATCTCGTATAATGTGTTTCGAAAACGAAAAATCAAACTACCTATTAAATTGGCAGCACCTATGCATAAATGTTTGATAATTTTATAGTATTTCTTATAATTATATTTTAGTTATCACTCCTTCCGATTCAATGCCTTTACCAATATGACACGATTACCAAAAATGCAGCTCTTCATTGGAGCAACAGCCCCACGGTGGCCCAAGGCCGTCTACCTACTAGCAGATTTCGAGACAGGAGATTATTTTCTTTTTACGGAGTAGGGTTTTCAACCATACGCCCAACAGTCATATCAGTCCAAGACCTACGATGTAAGGTGGATTCTGAACCACTGCAAACATCCATGGCACCAAGCGCTAGTCACTCAGCCATCAAAAGCCTCTCACCAAAATGCAGTTAGTAGTGAATAATTCTAAAATAAGCCCATTTGAGACAATAGTAGATCAAACCAAAACTACAGCAATTGAAAAGTCTGCATAGCGATTGCATAAATAGGAACCTATCTCAACATGTCACACTGACTTTAAAAAATCCTTAATTTGACAGCTAGATTTTTTTTTAACTTTCAGATTTGATGAAAGATTAAACCATGGAGTAAGATCTGGTGATAGTTTAATTAAAAAAAAAAAAGAGAGAGAGAGAGAACATTTAAATATTAGAAAAATATTTTGGTGCTAACTAGATTGATTTGGCTTGTCCATCTACGGTCATTTCGTGCACACGAAGGTTAGTTAGATCGGGACCTACAGTTTAGAATGGATTCTGAACCACTCACGAACATCCATGCCACAATCAGGATTCAAATCTGAAGCCTGTGGTATCAAAGGCCAGAACGTCACTTGGCCATCAGGTCGTTTAGTGCTGATTAGATCAGATCTTTTGTCAACGTTCCAGCCTGGATGCAGGATATCTACATAATTGTTTATTATTATTTGTACGATATTCAATGCCAAAAAAAAAAAAAAAAAAAAAAAAAAAAAAAAAAAAAAAAAAAATCATTTTCTGTTTTAAAATTGTTATCAAGAAAGTACATGCCGTAATTGTTAAATAATACATTAAAATGCATAAGCCAGTTTTGGTTTTAAGAAACAATTTTGAAAATTTTTAAGGAAATTGTTTCAAAAGCTTGCTTGGGCGAAAGGTCATTTTTAGCGATGATAATAAATTTATTATATCTGGTCATCGCATTGTTAGGAAACAGCCAAATACTTCTCTTTATACAAAAATTACAACAATAAAGCATGCTGGTTTCATTACTATTCTGTACAGTCGCCAAGTGGAGTTGGAAAGCTAGATTTCATAGGTAAAACTAAGAAATACTCAAAAAGAATAAGAAAGAAAATGCCATTATGTTTTGGGCTTAAATGTAAATTTCGCATTTAATTGTAAGCAACAACAACATGCCCTGTCCCATATCCAAACATCAGTGGTTCATACTCAAAAATTTCAGTACAACACCAATAAAGAACAAAGATTCATTTGAAATATGTTTTGCAAAATAAGAATGGGACAAAATACATTCAGATACAACTAAAAGGTTAATCGGGTCTATGCCACAGCGTTTGGAGTCAATAATAAAGGACATAAGACATATAAAAAAAATATTGAAAGTATAGTTGTGTAATTCGTATTTTCCTTCTATTTTTCTGTATTTGTGTCACAAATTTATTAGGTGTACGAATAAAAATATAATCGCACTTATTAATAATTATTCGATATGAAAAAATTACGTGCATTCTCAATTTTTGAGTCTCTATCTGAAATTAATTTAGAACCTATTCTAAAATAATATTTAAAGGCAAATAAAATCTCTATGCGGGATGATGTTGATTTTTGCTACTTCATGGAGAATGGTTAGCTGGATTGAATTTTGATTGAAATAGAAAAAAAAAAATGCATCTAATACATTAAATATATAGATTAACTCAAAAACTATCTCGCACATGCGCATTAAACACAGCTTATCACCATTTCACCATTTAGCATGTATTTATTTGAATATCCTTTTTTTACAAGATTAATGATAGCACATCTGATGCTAAATGTGTATAAGGTAATTATGTATATATTGATTATAATTTATATAATATTTAGCCATTAGAGAAAAAAAGACATTTTATGTCTGTCTGTTTCGTTTAATACATCATATGAGTGATTTTATTTTATTTTTATATTTTTACAAAGCATTTAATTGCTCACAATCGATAGTTATGTACCACAACGGACTGTTACTATGGCGTTAGAACTGTGAACACACGTCGCTAACACTTGGTGAACGATTTTATCAGATTAGTAGAATACGCGCGAAAAAATCTATTCTAGATTTTAAAAATAGAATAAGCAGAAGCTTATCTATTTAAAGAGAAAATTTCCGATTAGTAATCGAAAACATAGTAATAATCAAAAATGAGAGTTCTTAACATCTATGTATGAAAGTTAGAACGTTTTATCTATCTGATGATGATCAGATAGGTATAGACTGGAGAGGAAATTTAAAATCAAACACATAAAAAAGAATACTACGAATCCAAATAATCTCGCTTACATGAGTTACAGAGTTCGTATTAACATAAACACCTAATCCATGTTTTTTGAGTCAGTGCCGATGTAACATTTTCTCTCCACATTTCAAATAAAGTATGACGTCAGATTTTTACGTTCATCACAAAGTGATATAGTAATTGCGTCATCTTTCATGTCACAAAGTTCGTTCTAAACATCCAAATCAATAACACTTAGAATGTCATGAGTTGAGTTACATAAGGTAAGCAAATAAATGTTAACATAACTCTTGTTCGTGTTAATATAAAATTTAAAACGTTCCATTAAAAAAAAATTATAGTACATTCACAACGAATTTATGTATTTTTTGGGCCCAAAATTCGAATTTTTCGAAAATATTTATTCTTAGAAGCAAATACTTGCAAATTCTTACTCTAAAAAATAAAAATAAAAAGGCATTCTGTTATAAAAAATTGGATGAATCCAAAAAATTGAACGTATAGTTGTTCTAGTTGGGCATTTTTAAAATTAAAATAATTTCTAAAAAACTATTGCTATTATAAAAATATTTTTCATTTAAAAAACTATTTTTTTTTTCCAATTTTAGTTGTTCATTCTTATTAATTTGGAGCGAGATAAAGTGATTAAAAAAAGTCATCTTAACAATATTGCAGAGAATTATGTAAACTATATATCATGATGGATCGCTCACAGTTTTTTTTTTTTTTTTTTGAATGATCATTCTCAAACGGTTCACTAAATAAACATCGCACTCACCGTAAATTAGAAAAAGAAAAACCCTAATTCGTAATTTTATGCACTACGATCTTTACTAGCGAATTTAGAAGAATTTATATAATAAATTGAAACACTTTTTTAATGAGCTCCTAAATCTATAAAAACAGATTGTTATAATAAAATATTTTTTACAACTTTAAAGGTATAGTATTTGCTCTCACTTAAAAGATGTTATAATATTCTTGTACTTTAAATATGTTTACAAATATATATATCTATATATATTCTATAAAAATAACACCTAATTGACAGCATGAAAGCATTATATACAGGGCCCGATTTAGATGAAAAGAGTCCCTAGGCAATTTCACTTATGAGACCCATTCACCTCCCATTTTTAATTTTGTAAATTACACGAGATAATAAAAATACATCATTACTGTGATATATATCAACATGTTAAATGAAACATATTGAGATGGGTACTAATCTTTATAATAAAAAAAAAAAGTCGAGAACACATATTTTGACATTTATTCTCAGCACCCTATATAGTACTTGTGACAATAACTAATCAAACATGACACACAACATTTACAAAGAAACAAAATTTAAATAATAAAAATCTTTTGACTACGAAAATAAAATAGGCAATAAAAATTATCCTATTTTCTATCAAATTAAATTAAATATATTCAATACATTGAAGATTAAAGCAAATTCAATTCAGATAAATTTATTTCATAATAATTCGTATTTAAAGTTTAACAATTTGAATGTAGGCCTCTCTTGATCTTGAGGTCAGCCTATAGGAAAATCCGGCCCAGATTATATAGAATAATTTAAGACAATCAAAAAGAAGATTGTACATTTTAAACACAAAAAATGGTCTATTTGTAATACATTAAAATCTTATTTTTCCTTAATAGTAGAATACTTCTTTTTATGATCTTACATTGTGGATCCAAGATAGCTTTTGATAAACCTCAGTAGTGAGAAAAGTCTCAACACTTGCTGGGTATGCTGCTAAAGCAGTCATTGCTTTTGCAACTGGTCATATTATGGAAGGAAACAACTGAATTGCCTACGTAACATTTAATTTTAACATTAATTCGTAGAATTTTTAAAAAATAAGTTAAATTTATAAAGAATTGTATTTTTAAACTTACTCCTTTAAAAATACTAGATTCGCCATTTCTGGATGTAACATTGACAAAATAAGTTCCTTTGGTTCTACTGATGTATTTTAATAATGAATATCGTTATATTTCATTAATATCCGATTCATAAATTTCTGTTAAGTTAGTAATAATTATGATTTGCATTAGAGTCGTAATGTTTATTTCTACAATTTTATAAATTAGATAATTTCAGACTTGACTAGGTGCTTTGAGATTTAATCACGCTCAATTTATCCAAATGCTGTTAAAAATAATAGGGATAAAAGAATTCGACAAAAGTGAAAATTAAAAATTTATAAAGTAAGTACCCTAAAACGATAACTTTAATAACCAATTGAAGATTTTTTTTTTCAGAATATAAGATTGATCGCTAACATTTAGAAAAATACATTAATACATTCTCTAAATCTTCATAGAATTCATAATTAAACTAGAAAAGCAGAAAATATGTAAATTAATAACTGTTTGACGTAAGTTGGAAAAAAAAAAAACTAATAAGAACAAATAAAATGAATATCGCGAACGCTTGTATTAAAATATTATACGAAAAATGTTTTCTTGAAAAGTCTTGTCTTTAATTATACAAATTATAATTTTCGCCTTCAGATACAATGCATATGCATTAAAGCATACGATCTTTTAAACATATACGCACGTCATATTTAGCAAGAAAAACAACTTTATAAAACAGGTCATTCCAAAAATAAAAAGAAATATATTCTTGATTGAAAATAACTTTTAAATATAAGATTAAGTTCTTTAAGAACAACTTTTTTTGTCTATCCACACAAAGCAACACCTTTTCAATAACACTGTGCTATAATTTTAAATTCAACCCAATAATGTCTTGTTCAATTCCATGGCAGCCTTGACTTTTAGGAAAGAAAATTCAAACCAGTGTTGACAATGTCAGGTTATGCAAGCAGGGGGAAAGAAAGAAAAAAAAAGAATCACCTCTTCCCTTCACCGATGAGGAAATCCTCTGTTGCAATCTCAATCTCTGCCGGTCATTTTGAACACGGATAATGTAAATTTTCGCGTTCAATGTAACAATATGGCGATCTTTTTTCTTTTTTCCCCGCCATTAAACTACTCCTTTTTTTTTTTTTTCAATTCCTTCTATTAGCTCACACTCTCCTTATATATATCTTGTTCAAATTTCCAATCGTTCATAAAATACTTTTTATTCATCCACTCAAGTTCAAATACATTTTTTTTTTTTTTGAACTTGCAGTGGATGACACTTGAATTAATAGAGTTTTTTCAAATATTATTAATTTCAGTAATTAAATTTAATTAATTAATTTTAGTTTTATATGGGAGGAAAAAATTATATTTTGCCACTTAATATTGTAATTCTGATTAATAAGGTTTTCTGTCTGTAATTATTCTGTTACATAATTTATGTATATACATATTTATATTAATTGTAATTATTTAATAAAAAGTAACTAAAAATAAAATTTTCTTTGTTGACCCAAGTAGGAATTGACTAAAAAATTTTTTTTATATTACTTGTTAATACTATGCGGTCATTTTGAACATGGATAATGTAAATTTTCGCGTTCAATGTAACAATATAGTTATCTTTTTTTTTTTATTCGCCACCATTTAACTGCTTTTTTTTTGTAATGTTATTTTATAATTCCTAGTTGTTGTTTTTTTTCCAACAGCATAAAAGTTTTCTACACCAAATTAAATTTTTTTTATTACATACGTGTTTTTTTTAATCTTATAAATATTTAAGATTCATTGATAATTCACTAAACAATTAAAATTATACATAAAGCTACTTGTATGATAATATCTATTAAATAATCAAAATTATACCTTTTATCGATTTCTAGAAAAAAAATATTCGGAATGTACACTACACCACTGTTCCTAGAGCCGAGTTGCCCCTTTACAGTGTGGGAATGATGTGGGTGAGAAGAAGTCTGATTGGGCTCTGTGATGCTCTACGATCACGAGACCGGGATGTACGGCTTAAAGTGGATTCCACTACAAACATCTATGGCACCGCCGGGATTCGAACCCGAAACCTGTGGTGCCGAGTTCCAGAGCGCTAGCCACTCGGCCATCTGGTCCCCAGGAATGTACTTTTAGAATTTCTGCAAAAGTGAGGTATTTCGTGATATAAATAATAATGATGATGATAATGTGGTTGATGCAGTGTCTACTCAGTCAAGGCCCAACTCGTTATCAAAGAAACATTGCCATTGCTTCCAACGAGAATGGATTTCTTCATACTACTATCACAATTTAATTTCGAAATATTACCTAAGTCACGAGCACATGCCGAACCTAAGTCTGTTCCCAGTATGAACCCAGCAGTACAAATCTCGTATCTTCCGGGCGAGCATTCAACCATCTTTCGTAAGACCATAAAACTTCTGCGTGATCAAAAACTGATACTAGGCCGAGCAGTATACCCACCATAAGACTACAAATGAAACTGTAACACATTGAAACATTTCGATTTCCAAGCGTTTTGCAGCAAGTCTATTCGGCGTGCACGTGCGAAACTTTCGTACGAGCGTAGCTCGATCACATGTAAAGTGAACGTGGCATTAAGCACTCTATCTACATGATTTGCACTCTATCCTTCCGAAATACCAATAAAGGATTTTTTTTTTTTTCAAAAATTTATTAAGCCCATACTTATCATATACAAGGGAACTTTCTATGCTCAATGATTTCGGGACAGTAATACACATTTGTTTAAGAACGTGAAACCTACTTAAATAAAAATATGAAAAAAAAAAAAAATAAATAAATAATAATAATAGTTTTTGATCGAAAAGAAATAATTAAATGCTTTCAGAATATAGCAAGGAGCAATAGTTAAAAAAATAGATCACTACTTCAAGAAAACAGTTAAAAATTATCCAAGGCAATATTCCTTCCTTATTCTAAAGTTAAATTATTACTTGATGAATGAAGTGGTATATGGGGATGTGAAGCAACAAGGACTATAATCCCCTAATCACTATATATATGAACAGTTAGTTTTCCTTATTTTTTTTTAATATGTCACTCTCCACAACACTCTACGATCGTGTTAGACCGGGACCTACGGTTTAAAGTGGATTCCGAACCACTACAAACATCCATGGCACCGCCGGGACTCGAACCCGAAACCTGTGGTACCGAGAGCCAGAGCGTTAGCCACTCGGCCATTCAGGCCCCAATTATTACTTGTTTTCCTGATTGGGTTCCAAAACAAACCCAACATCTAACAAAGGAAACTATTCTTCAAACATAAACTTATAACACACATGGTTCATTTACTTTACACCAAATTGCAACAAATTAGAACAGAATGACAACTTTTTTTCTTTTGGCCAGACACAAACTTCAAACAACTTATTCACTGTTTGTTATTTTGGATAATTTTATTTATATAACATGATTTTAATACAAAGTATTTTTTTTTCCTCAGTTTCAATTTGAGACCATACATGAATTAAAATTTTGAGCTCTTTATTACTGCTTATATATTTTCCTTTTCTTTTAATTTCAGTTGAATAGCACAGTTTGTAAATAGAACAAGATTTTCATGAAATAAATGTGTTAACTGGTAGTAAAAGGTAAGTTATTTTTAAGTGAAATCATCACAAAATAAAAAAAAAAAAATATTTATTGTCAATCTTTGTTAATAACATTCATTAGTTAATTCCAAATTACATTCATGTCTCTAAAAATTATAACTACTGAAATACAATTGCAATTAGTGAAAACTTTTTATATTTTATTCTTAAAAATTAAACTGACAAATTTTGATCTCAGAAACTCATATTTCCAACTACATGTAAAAAAAAAAAAAAAAAACTAAAATTTTTTCGGTTTAAAATCATTTGTTAAACTTGTAATTCATTATTGTATTATTAAACTTGTAAACCATTGTAATTCTGCAATAATCAGCAGGAATTATCAATAAAAGTTTTTAATTTTCAGTAAAAGATTGATAATATAGAGATCATTAAGATGCAATCAAATAAAAATTCAAATTTTAAGCTCTCTTGTAAAATGATAATAAACCGGAAAGGTAGTTTTAATACTGTAGTTTTCAGGTCTCTGTTAATAATATTTCAACAAAAATTGAAAGACCTTGAAATTTGACTTGCAATTTAAATCTTTTTGAAGATGTTAGAGGAGATAGGTTAAAGATGGCTGTACATTATGATGTCATTTTTTTTTTTTTGTCACTTTTAAATTTTTTTCGTAATTATGTGCATTTTATTTGCTATCAGACATATTTCATATGTAATTTTCAAAATATACTTATTTTTAAAAGCTATATTTTTTTTCATCTTTTTTTCCTTGATATTTTCTTTCTTTTTAACATCACAGTTGATATAATTTAAAATTTAGATTGAGTTGAAATGTAGTTATAATTTAACACAAAAAAGTATCATCACTTGAAGTATTATCCTATCATGAAATTTTATTAACAATTCAAAAAGTGAAAGGTTGGCATCATAATAATCTTGATGGGAAATTTTCTGTGACTCATTTTATAGGTTATGATACACATAATTTATCAAATAATGACAAATAGAACAAAATAATAAAATTCTTTCTAACAAATAATTCCAGATAAACATTTTTCCATAATTAATCTAAAAGTTTTACTGTATCCCACAAACTGTTAAAATATGAATTGCACTTCTCCTCGAACAAATCATTAACAATTTATACGATCATTTGAAACTTGTATTTCAATAGATCTCATATTCAGCTTAAGTATATTTCAGAGATCAAAAATAAAAGATAAATTTGTGTTTCATAATGTTACAAACTGTTTGTATTACATGCAAACCTCTTCCGCTCAATGAAAGATAAAATTTACTGTGTTTAATAAAGCCTATAAATCAAATATCGTCTTCACTTTCATCATTATTTGCCACTTTGAGGAGCTAACAATTCCATTTTTAAGATTCACAGAAAACAAAAGTTTTGGTGCTTAATAATGAAATGTTACAATAATCTGTCTTTACCAGTTCTCATCAACATAGAAGTAATAGGTTCCTCAAAATGTGTTATTTAATCTTTAATATCTAGTTAGTATTTGACAAAATATGCATTAGTTTCTCTGAAATTATTGGCAAAAATTTGTTGCTGAAACAAAATTCTACTAATGTTATTTAAATGCTATACAAAGACTTTCATTTATCATTTAATTCTACTTTTTACAGCCCTGTACAATTCTTCAATAAAAAAAAACTTAATTTTTATGTGAGCTTCTTCCTTTATATGTTTTGGGAAACACATTATTTTGTTGATTATTTTTATCACTAATCAATAAAGATAAGAATAATAAACACATTTGTGAAACCCATTTTATTGATACAAATAAAAAAAAAAAGTTACTTAATCTGACCTTTCAACAATTCCATTTATATCAAAACATGATCATATTCTACATAAGAATTTTCAAATATTAAACAAATTTAAATTTTAAAATTCTTAGAACATCTATGCATTTCTATGCTAGATTAAAAATTTTTTTTTATTTAATTTTAGTTTTATTGCTTACACATTACATACAACTCGTCAACAAAACAATTATCATCATTGCATTTAATTATAACTCAAATATTCATAAATATCATGGCTAATAAATTTATTTACCTTACTAATAATGCGTGAATTCAACTATTGTAATGCTACTTCAATAATTATAATTTAAAAGCTTTTTCACTTCAATAGGAAACAAGTACTCATGCTCGACATAACTCAATATTTTAAAAATAAAACGTTTATATGTTTTCTTAATATTTTTTAAGTATTTAAATTTTTCAATCAAATTTTAGCTTTAAATATTAAAGTGTTTTAAACAGATAAAATCTGAAATTTGGCATAATATATATTTAAAATCCGGTAACATAGATTTCAGACCAATCAATTTTAATGATCTATACAAAATATAAATAAAAATTGTAAGAAAATATAATAAGACTTAATATTTTCTCAATAACTGATAAATTTTTTTTTTAAAATTAAAACTTGAACGATGAACTGAAATGATAAATTGCAAAAAACATTAATTTATATTTTTATAAAACAAAAACAAAAAAACCCTTAAAAATTATGTGTAAGAAAACAATATAAATTTTAAATGCCGGTAATGCTATATTGAGAACAATTATCATACAACTGATTATACAAGTTTCAAAGTTAAAAAAAAAAATTTTTTTAATCATCCCAGTTGTTGATATGTCATATTTTAATTTAAATAAAAAAAAAATGTTTTTAACTTACGTCCTTGGTAATTGTAGCGGCGGCGCACCTCTCCTTTGAAACACACCGTCAACAAATACTCCATTTTTTCCATTGCAGATCATAAAAAAGCACGGACTTTCAAAATATATTTCCAAGTGTCTTCTTGAAATAAAACTAGAATGTCCCATGTTTACATCTACTTCACCCCGGCTACTATTTCGACCAATGCTAATTCGGTTCTGTCTGATCATATACTCGAATTCCCTACCTTCTAATCTGGCAATAGCGGCTGCATTTGGTTCCGGACTCCATACGATTTTTGTGGGACTGGACGGGGCAGATTTTAAGGATAATAACGCCCAAGCGTCATTATCATTGGTAGCAGCGCCGGACATATTTATTCTTTGTAAACAACGAGCAAAAACAAAACGTAGAAAAAAAATGGCTATCTAAAGACCCACACCGCTTTAGGTGATTGCGATCGCAATGTGTGTATTAAAGAAATGAATTGTTGACATTACCCACAATCCAGTTGTGTACTCGTTTATTACGAAACACCAGTAGTCTTCTTAAGGTGTTGGAAATTTTGAAATAGATATTCTTGTCTCTGTGATTCATTACGTTATTTTACTTTCTAATTGAATAAAAAGTTTATTTAACTTACAAAATAATTATTTGTTATTAAAATTACAAAAATATATCTTATTTGGCAAATACTTATAATGACGATCTTTTTTAAATTTGTAAAAGTTATTTAAAAATCATTTAATTTAATTTAATTTTTTTAATAACTTTTAAATATTTCTAAAGATTTAGTTATTTTTTCCTTTTTCTAAATTTATAATAATAATAATAATAATGTTCATGTTGAAAATTTTTTTAACCATAACTGTGTTCCAAAAAACCCTCATGCCAAAACCGCTACTTGGCAATAAGTCTTGAGATATTACAATATTTTAGCTTCTCAGCAATAAAGTTCATAATATTTATTGCATTTTAAATAAAAAATGACTGAATATCATTTCACTCCGCCTGTTATACAAGATAATCCCAATGGATGGGGACCTTGTTCTTTACCAGATCAATTCAAGGATATGCCATACCAACAATTTTCTAAAAATGACCGATTAGGAAAAGTAATTTACAAAGCTAATTTCTCTTCATTTTTTGGGAATTTGATATGATGATTATATTTTGCTGCATAAGTCCTTATGTAAATGTGTTTAATACAAAACTTCATTATCATTATTAATTTTTGCATATAACAGAAGTACTAATCTTAAACTGCCCTAATTCCTTTTATTTCTTATATTAATTTGGTTATTTAATTTTTTTCCTACATTTTTTATATAAGTAAATTTGCATTTCATAAACAAATCGCTTTTCCTTTATAGGTTGCTGATTGGACTGGAAATACTTATCAAGACAGACGCTATGCTAGTAAATATAATCTATATCTAATCGATTTTTACCGTTATGTTACTATTGTATAGAATATTACCATTTGCATATACATTATGTGTTACCATAGTGTTTATCCCTCCTTTCTCGTTGCCAGTTTCCATGAACTCCATTTCAGTTGAAATTTGCATATAAATCAAAAATGTGTAGAGACTTTCTGGAAAATTCATTTGAATAGTTTCAATTATCAAGGTATCAGCATTAAAATTTAGATCAATATCTCATAAGTTTTATTATTCTATACTTCCTTTTCAATTCCTTTCACCCCTTCTCACTTATCTCTCTTTGCAAAAAAATTTATATTTGTTATATAGTGAAGTTCATAGGTTAGGAGAAAATTTATGAAATCTGAGAATTGCAAGCTTTTATTTTTGATTTTACATTTTACAATTCTAATTTTTTATAGTAGCAATCAAACACCAAAGCTAATAGATTTATAGTAATGTTCAAATACATAAATTTATGATGAAAATTCATAGTAACAATTCTTGATAGGCAAGTTTTCAAATGTACCTGCTCGTGATTAAAGAAATGAAAAAAAAAAAAAAAAAAAAATGAGAGGGTGAGGCATATGAGTAATTGCATATTATGACTGATCGGCTAATGACAATCAATTATTATATTTTTGCCTTTTACTTCTTTTTGTGTGTGTTTTATACATTATTAATATTTTTACAGTGTCTACTTGTTTTTCTTATTATCCCTTTTGGTTTTTGCTAAATCCTTTCTTAAAGAAAATGGTCATTGTTGTTACAATTTACATTTTATATGTTGTGTGCAATGGTAAATTGTAAAGAAAAAAATATAAAATATAATTTATGTAAAATTTTTAAAGCAGTTATCATTTTTGCTGATAAGCAGATCATATAATTAATTAATATTGTCTTAGTTTGGATGTTTTTCCATCCTGAGCTTCATGTTTACAAACCCTCACCTCCGGCTCAAGATCGCATCGGCTAACCCCATACTTATTGTAAAGTGGTGCTCTCTGCTCTAACCCCCTAATACTTATTACCAAGTCAAATTGTGGTTATTTTGTAAAATCCTGAAAGTTTCTTTACTTTTTCAAATACACTCAATTCTGCTCTAGACACTTTTCCAAAGAATACACGTAAAAAAAATTATATTTTTGCTAACATCACAGTTACAGATACACATGTTCATTGTATTACATATTAGGTATTTGGCTGGAAGTGATATCTGGTGATGTAATGGGTTAATCATTTCTATTCTTTGATGGTGTTACAAAAGTAACTACTCATATTAGCGACTTTCATTTCTTGCATCTACATTTTAAGTAAAAATTAATACCTTCTTTTGTTTTCGGTAGAAACTATGAAAATAACAAAATTTTGGTTATCTATGGACTACCAAAAAAACTAATACTTGTAAAGAAATTTTGAAAAAACCATTCATATGTGTATAAATGGTTTTTCAAATTCAAAACCATGTGTATTACTATCCTAACTTTGTCATTTAGGGAAGTTGAGTAATTTTATATCACTTATTAATTAGTTAAAAATGACTGAGAAGTAGCATTCAGTCTTATTCAATAATGTGCTAATTAAATATAATATTATTACATTTTGTTTTTTATCCAAAAGAACTGTTAGTCTGGGATGTCTCGACTTAGAGGTTAGAATTTATTGGAAAAGTTTAGTATTGGTGTATGAAACCATGGAGAATTATCCAAGATACTACTGAAAAGTCTTGTTTGAGATAGGTATATTTGAATGTTCATACAAAAACTATTAATTATCAAGATCGTATCACAATGTATGTATGTAAATCAATAAATATTCTTTTTTTTTTTTTTTTTTTCATTTGAAACTAAATCTAAAAATGAATTTTTGATTATACAAACAATTTTATTAATTTTGTTTAATGAGGAAAAAAAAACATTATTGAAAAACTTTTCTTAGATATGTGTAAAAAAATATTTGACAGTAAACAAAATTGATTTTACGATTCTTTCCTTCCAGACAAGTATCAAAGCCAGTTTGGCGCTGGAAACCAATATGCCTATTACCATGAAGAAGATGAAACCACTTTCCAACTGGTTGATACTACTAGAGTCCATAAACCAATGCATCATAGAGGGCGTTTCCGAATGAACCAAGTATGAATTAATTTTTTTTCTTTTAAATTGTTGAATTTTCTGAATTATATTTTTCAAGAAATATCTGCTCTATATCAAATCTTGAATTACTTAAATTTTGTACTTGTAATCTGTAGGTAAAAACAAAGTATGTAAAATTTTTCTGTTCTGTAATTTGTATATAGCTAGAATTCATAATCAATATTGTAATTTATTATTTAATCTTCTATAAAGCTTTTTAAAATATTATCTATTTCTTTTAATCCCTTTTCATCCACTAACAAACAGTAATATTGTGTGCATTGCATTTTGTCTACTTTAGTAAATGTTCAATTTCCTTTCTTCATCTACAACTATTAATTATTTTTTTTTAAGTATCACAAAAAAAAAAAAAAAAAAAAAAAATCCGTTATACAAAGTTCTGCTTTTTTTTTTTTTTTTATGGCAGTTTTATGAAATTGATTTTCATTAAACCTTAAGGGAAAAAAAATGTCCGAAGACTTTATGCAATGGCATGTTATCTTAAGTATTGAATTATGGGGTTTTTAATATAATTCATTGATTATAGGCATGAAATTGTGAAGTTTTCAGATTATCTGGATCATACCTGTAATCTGCGCTTCAAAATTCTTTGGTTTTCAAAAGTATAATTTGCAGATTATTGTCTGGAAATAATAACTGAACATTAAAACCATCAAAATTCACAATTATTCAGATTCTATTAATAAAAAAAAAAAAAAAAATGATTTTTTGTAATTTAATGTTAAAGTAGCTGTATTTCCAATTAGTTTTAAAGCATAGAAATCTTTTTATATATAAACCCAAACATATAAATCTTATTAAAGGCCTTATTTATTTGATTAAGTCTATCTGAATGTTAGTTTCTTCTACAAATAGTGAACATTTTATGATAAAAGATTTGTATGTTCATCTTCATTGCATGAATATACTGATTTATCAAGGATTGATTCTGTATCATATAATATGAAAATATGTAACGATTAAAGAACATATAATTTGCTATCACTGACCATTTACATAAAAAATGGGAAACTGGATTTCAATATTAGAATTTGCTTCTCACACAAAAAAATTTAATGTACTCACTTCTGCAGCTGAATTTGCATTGAGAACTAAATTTTTGCTGCCGATTTTCTTATTGGTTAAAAGATGTGCCATACTGAAGTTCTTCAAGAATATTGTGTTGAAAGATAGGGTTGAAGGTAAAATGCAGAACAGATTACTAGACAGTAGAATAAACTTTGTGCTGATTTGTTGGTATCTGTAGTCTGAAAGTAGATCTAACATCTATAGCACTCTTCAACAAACTGTTCCATTAAAAGTGCTATAACAGGGTATATTGTAACCAACCTTTTATTTCATGTGTTTATTACTCTTTCACATTTCATTTTACTTATTTAGGTAATTAGTAATAGTATGAGGAGGAAATATTGCACTATGTATTGATATATTTTTTTTTTGTGATATAATTATTTTTTGATTCAATATAATTACATATAATATAATACATTAGGTATTTCTAAAATAGGAAATCAGGAAAATAGTTATAAAGAAAAAAAAAAAAAAAAAAAATAGTAGAGTTGAAAGTTGTCATGTAATGGTAGACATATGCAATGCAAAGATATGGAATTCAAACTGGGTGACAAACTAATCTCCTAATTTGTTGAATATCCTTAAATTATATTCTAAATATTTTTTTAATTGTTTCAGCAAAGAAATATGCGAAATCGTGAACGTATAAAGCAAGCCCAACATGCTGCCCAAATGCAAGTTCTATCTAAATTGGCTAAAGGCAGAGAAAGGTGGGTTTAGTTTGAAAATTATTCTGCCTGACCAACATTTTATCAAATCTTTTGTGCTATATATTTTTTTTTTTTTTTTTTTTTTACTGCAGGGATCGACTTCAACAGGTTAGAAAATGGCAAAAGCAGATGCGTCATAAATATGATAACAAAGGACAGACTCCAATTAAAAATCGTGATGCATCTGTAACTGTTAGACCAGAATGGCAAGTTATTGAAGAAATGGATGTACCTAGACTCTCTAAACTTTTCCTTCCAAATATTGTTGATCCAAAGGATGTGTAAGTAAATTTTATTAATTTTAACACTTTTTTTTTTTTTATATATAAAATTTATATATTTGACACATTCATTTATCATGCATTATTGCTAGTCTGAAACTTAAACTGTTTCATATTTAGCAAATACTAATTATAAATTCTGAGTTTCTAGCATTATTGATGATAAAAAATACTTTTACTAGATAAGTTCATAATTGCCTTTTATCATATTGGTTTTTAAAAGTGTATGCTATATTCATGAGTTTTCATTTGTTTGATAATAAAAAAGGAAAAGTTTCCATGTTGAGAAATCTTTTATTATAAAAAAGATTTTATTCTCCATTTATATTTTCAGAAGCATTTTATCAGAAGTTTTTAACCTTTTTTGAATCTTGGGTCTTAAAGAGGAAGGTGCCGCATTCCTATTTCTAAAGTATTTTTAAATGTAAGAAATTAAAGTTAACTTATAATTATATTAAAAATACAATTGAAATAGGTTTTCATACATGTATGCTCTCTTGGATGCACAAAATAATAAAATTTATTATAAGGTATAGGATAATTCTAATTTTATTATTAAAAAACTTCTCAATGCAAATACTGATTCTATTTGTCTTGAATGAAATTGTAATGAAGATATTTATTTCTATTAATAAATATATTATGCTAGTTCATTGCACACATTAGCATGAGAAATGAGAAACTTTAATTAGATTTTAATAAAACAATAAATTTTATTAATTTAATTTTAGAGTTTTAAATAGATTTATTATACTATATTTTGTTTTAGTTACACTTGTGGGGCTGTCGAATATTATGACAAGTCTTATGATAGAGTAACATGCAAGTCTGAAAAGCCTTTACAAAGGATCAATAGGATTTTCCATAAAGTAACCACTACAGATGATCCCATTATACGTCAGGCAAGTTTATTTTCATATTCTCACTGAAAATAAAATTTGTTAAGTAAATTGATTTATTTGGAAATATATATAGTGCATTTTCATTGACTTGTTAACAGTATTTGTAGAAATATTTTGATAAGATCATTTTTTTTTAAATCTTCAAATTATAGCAAGATCTTCCAATTTATTTCTTAAAAAGTTTTCTTAATTTTTTTTTTTTTTTTTTTTTTTTTTTTTTAAGTATGTTATTAGTTTGATACACATGAACTTTTAGATATCTTTTACTGTTACACATTTGTCATACAAATTGTAGTTATTCTTTGTCGTTAATTCTTCCATAAAACCAACAATTAGTAAATTATTTTTCAGTGTACTTTCTTGTGCATTTAAATATACTTGAATTCATGTATTCACCTAAAATTTTATTTTAAGAAATTGCAGTTTGAAATAATAAATTTTAATGAAATATCCAAATTAACTAATTCCTAAACTGGGAGACTTCTGAATTTTTAAACATGTTTTAAAATCTATGAATTATAAAACAAATTACTTCAATGTTAAAATATTCCTAGATGTTTTTGCATTCTGATTGATTCTAAAGATATAGATTACTATAACAGTTATTGGTAAAATTAAATCCCAGCCTAAAAATGCAATTTGCTCTGATGATTTCCAATCAAAACATATATTAGTTACAGTTTTTTAAAAAAAAAAATTTTCAAATAGAATAGGAAATGGAATGCTAGAAGACATTTGTAACATCGAATGTGAATTTAATTGGTTTGATGACTTGGTTATAATATAATCTTGTTGCTAAAATAAAAGTGCTTGGCAAAATTGGTGGGCCAAATATGATCCAATGTATATATTTATATATATATATATATATATATATACCATTTACCAAAATTTCTATTTCTAATGTAAAATATTTTCTTGGTACTATGGCTGCACCAGTATAGTTTTAAGGGGGATATCAGAGCTAAAGCAATCTTAATAAAAATTTAAATGATTAAGACATGCTCATGTTTAATCTGTAAATATTTAATGAAAATGTGAACAACATTGTATTGCCACCTGATGATCAAATTGAACAACCCCATGAATCCATGCGATAAACTGTGAAGACTCGATTGGTTATAAATTATAGAATGTGCCAATTAACCAAATGCTAGATTAAAGAGAGGCTTTTTTGTTTTAATGATTCTGTCTTAATATTCAAAAATAGTATTGTCAATAAATTTTAACTTTCTATTATGTTTTTTAGGATATGGTATTGATAATTTGATTTGGCAAAAAAGAGTACCTTCAATTATTAAATTTTTAACTTCTGTATTTAATTTCACTGTATCATAATTATATATATATTTAGATATATATATAATATATATATTTTATATTGTATAATTATAATATAATATGGCTAATTATATATATATTTTAGATTTAAAAAATTGACACCTATGTGTTAATGTTTAAAAAAGATCTGATATATGTCTATATTTATTTTAAAAAATTGTATTATTATTGCAGCTTACCAAGACAGAAGGGACTGTGTTTGCTACAGATTCTATTATAGCTACTCTCATGTGTTCTATTCGATCCTCTTACTCATGGGATGTAGTTGTACAAGTAAGTCTTTTTATGGAGCCAATGATAACATTTTGAAATAAATTGTAATTTTTTATAAAATATCAATGAATAAATGCTTTTTTTTTTTTTTTTCTTACACAGCGTGTTGGAAATAAATTATTCTTTGATAAAAGAGATGATTCTGAATTTGGTATGTAACTACAATTTATCTTTTTTGTATATGTAGTATTAGTTTATATATGGTTTTTCTATTCAATGTTACAATGGTATGTTTTTTAAATTTTAGATTTATTGACTGTAAATGAAACTGCAGCAGAACCACCCCACGAGGAAGGCAACAGTATTAATTCACCTAGAAATTTAGCTTTGGAGGCAACTTTTATTAATCACAATTTCTCTCAGCAAGTTTTGAAAATGGTATGGAAAAATTTTTTGGATTCAACATGTCTTTCTTTTATTGCCAAAAATTCATTTAATTATGTTCCTAATGCATTATTACCAAGTCTCTCAAATTGTGAGGTTATTTTGTAAAATCCTGAAAGTTTCTTTACTTTTTCAAATACACCCAATTCTGTTTTTTACAGATAGACACTTTTCCAAAGAATACATAAAAAAAATTATATTGCATCTAGGAAAAAAGATTTGGTTCCAGTCTTAAGAAATCGGCAAAAATAATACAGATTCTATTACAGCCATAAGTTTTCATATAAAAATTTTTATTTAAAAAAACATTTCACATATATCAAACAAAGTAAATTATTGTTTGAAAAAAAAAAAAAAGATTTTTTTTATTCATTTCTGATAAATGCATATATTTGCATAAGACTGCAATATTACTGCTATCACTAGAAATATCTTGATTATTATCTTCATGCACCATTGATGAAATTTTTTCTGTAATCTCTGAAACAAAATCAGTAACTAGCCTCCTGTTGTTTCAATGAACTTAATAATCAATTGTGTCTATGTTTTGGCTAGGACATTGCATAATTCTCCTATATCTTTTGTCTAATTTTTTTTTTCTCGCATGTTCTTTGAGGAAACCTGTCATTCTATCTGTATTTTTGTTTACAAAAATGTTTTTATTTTTAGACAAAAAAAAAGTGTTGTAACTTTATTTAGAAAATATTTTCCCTGAAAAACTGAAATTTTTATACAAAGAATTTATTTACTGGAAGTATGTGTTCAGAAATATAAGAATTTCATTCCTGCAAATTTTCAAATCTGTAATTTGTTATCTATTATCAAAGTGATGCTAAAGCTTGCAATAAATATCACAATGCACAGTTTATTTAAAAATTCAATTAATTATAAAACAAATAAAATTAATCTTGCATTGCTTTGATGAAAGTAATAAGTGTAAAAAAAAATCTTTAATTTATTAAATTATAATTTAATAATTATTAATCATTGAATTTAATTTATTGATTATTCTGTAGGGAGAAGAAAAACACTCCTTTGAAAATGTTAATCCATTTATTCAAGCTGATGAAGAGGGTGAAGTTGCATCTGTTGCATACAGGTAATTATTAAAACTAAATGCCAGGTTCTATTTTATATAAATTATTAAATTTTTCATAAATGCTTATTTGTTTCTTATTCTATTTAAAAGCAATAATATTATTTTAATTTTAATTTTTGCTGGTGTTTTTCTGAAATATAAAGATTAAATTAAGTTTATCCATAATTATAATACTAAAGGACTGTGTTGATATTTGATATACACATTAATGTGTTCTCTGATATTTTGGAGGAAAAAAATTGTTTAATTATGTGGCTTATCTTTGTAATTTACCTATTAAAGATTTTATAAAGAGCATAAGATGATTTTGTGGCACACTGCTATAAGTCAAATTGATTGATATACAGTTTGGATGCAAAAAATTAGTTTGGAATATGATTCCATGCATCAAAATGTATCTTTTGCACTGGGCATTATCTTATCTCTCTTGTGATAAAGCAACAATTGCCCATGAACATCAAAATGCTGTTTTGCTACCATTCAGTGAACACTATAATTATTTGTGATTTTTAATGTAAATTTTTTACATTCATTAATGATAAATTTTAAAATTTCACTTTTTTTTAAACTTTTTATCATTTTGAAATTGTTTTATTCAAATATTTGATATTTCTATATATTTAAATTTTGTAAGTTATTATGTAATCAATGATGCTTTTACACATGCTCATATACATAATTCATAATGTACAAATATATTGTTAACAAAATGAAAAATTCTTGGATTGATTGATTTTATTTAAATTGTAATTTTGTTGTAAGTCAAAAAAGGTGAAACATTTAAAATTAATAAGAATCAAGGGAAAAGGCAAGTTCTCTAGTAATTATCTTCATCCTATCCCCAACACTATTCCTTCATGATCAAATGTAATATGTTGATATTTTTTATTGTGAAAGAAAAGGTGGTATTTCACTTTGAAAATCGTCTGTAGAAAATTAAATAAATTTAGCTAATTATTTAGTTCTAAATGAATTATCTATTTCGATGAAATTTTTATTATCAAATGAGAAAAAAAGAGATAATTTATTTTGAAAAGTGAAATAATTTTGTGTTGGAAGAAAAAAAAAAAAATAAAGCTATTTTTATAAAAAGCTTGGGGGTTGGAGAGAAAGCTTGTAGACTTGCATTTTGCTGTTTATGATTAAAAAAACAAGTTTCATATTCTAAATTTTAAATCCATAAAAATCAATATATCTCAATATTAGATGGATGATAAATCAATTTTAGAAATTTCAGTATCATCCTGTCTTAATTTTTAATATAATACCTAGGACACTATTATTTTTTTCATCAGAATTGAATACTTTCCTTTATTTTTTATGAAAAAAAAAATAACCATAAATTTCAAGTATATAGATTTAGGGTGAATAAGTTTGCAAAATAACAGTTTTCATATTATATTTAGCAACACAAAATAAATTGTATCCTTAAATCTTGAGTAATTTTTTTTGCAACCGTAGGTATCGTAGTGGGATCTTGGCGATGGTGTCGAATTGATTGTACGATGTGAGCATGATGCAGTTATGGCAGGCCCCAACAATGAAGTGCAGTTCATCAACATCAAAGCACTGAATGAGTGGGACCCAAAAGTAAGTGGTTGTTTTTCCTAATTGTTTTTGAAATGCAGATGTTATGAATTTATATATCAAGTTGTGTAAAAGAATGTTAATTTTTACAAAATATTGTAGGCAGATATTTGATTTTATATTTGAATCAAATTATATATTTATATATAATATTTAGTTGGAAATTATTAATATTGGTTTTAAAAGAAAAGGAAATTTTTAAACAATTTCTTTATAGGAAAACTAAAAAGCACTTCTAAAAACCGTTTTAAAGAACTTCCTTATTTGAGCATTTTAAATAGCTTATTGTTTTAAAAAGAAACATAAAGATAATAATTTTTTTTTTTCCGTTTATGTTTTATGCAGTAAGTTGTGTAATTTTTATGTAAGGACATACTTAAATTGCAAATATTGATAAGTTGAAAGTTTGTTGTTATAACATTTTTTTTTTTTTTTTCAAATTTAGTATTCTGGAGGAATTGAATGGCGTAGTAAATTGGATGCTCAAAGAGGTGCAGTTTTGGCCAATGAACTGAAGAATAATTCATGCAAGCTAGCTAAATGGACAGTTCAAGCTTTGTTAGCTGGTTCCGATCAAATTAAATTTGGGTAAGCGTGTAATTCTTTAAATATAATATATATAATATTTCTTTATAATATAATATATATATATATATATATATATATGTGATTCCACCAAAGTTATTTTTATGCTAAGTTTCAACATTTTTTTATACGAATTGAAGTTATGTATTTAGCAGTGTTTCTGAATATTTAGATTTTCCAATGGGGTGACAAAAATTTTAATTATAAATAGAAACTTTTTGTGATGAAATTTTTAAAAGTTCCTAATTTATATATAAAGAATCTTTAATTGGGCTGAACATATATAGGAATCTAAAATGTGGCACCTATAAAGGTACTTAAATGAAATGCATTTTTAATGATTTGTCAGTAAAATTAAATTTAATTATTCTTTTAAATAGTTTGTGAAATAATAAATTGTTTGTTAAAATATTGTGCTAATGCTCTTATCTCATTAAAAAATAACTTTTCGAATGCAATTGAAAATGTGCTTGTATATAAATTTTATTATTAGATGAACAAATACTTATGACATCCCAAAAGTGTCAATAAACAAATTGAAACAAAATATAATTATATAAAATAATATAATGTGATATTAAAGAATTTCTTAAATGAAACCTATGTTATATATATAGTTCAACCTCCAATTGCATAGAAAATTTACAAGCAGTTAAGTTCACATATTTAAAAGAGTGTCGCCATTTAGGAAGGATTATAAATGCAATAAATAGAATTTTAATTTTTAATAAATTTTTAGATTATGCTATATTAAAAGAGAAACTAGCTGAAAAATCCACCTTAATTAATATACTTTTTTATTTTAAATCAGTATTTGTCTTGTATAATGGATTAATGGCCCTAACAAATAATTGATTTAACCATTTACATAAAACTGAATGTTTACCACACTATCCATGGTCGAACTATATACACTCATGTCCATAAATTAAGGATAATGAAGTTCAGGCAAAGAAAGAGACAGAAACAAAAAACAAATTTGACTTATTTGTAAAGTCTATTTATTAAGCAAAATGTAAAAAGCAAAAAGATGCTATGTGTTTGACATAATTAATAAAAATTGCGATTTTTTACTCCTGGAGCAAATTTAAAAAAAAAGAACCTATTTACAAAAAACAGTATAACATGGTTAGTATGATGGTTAATATGGAGTATGTATCCCGGACGATGCAATACAGGCCTTACGATGCCTAGGCATGCTGAGTATCAAATTATCAATCTGATCTTGGGGAATATTGCACCACTCATCAAGCAATGCCCTCAAAGTTCCTGTTGGCGGATTGACGGGCTGCAATTCGTCAGCCAAGCATATCCCACACATGCTCTATTGGATTCAAGTCCGGTGAGTATGCTGGCCAATCCATATGGATGATATCCTCCAATTGAAGGCATTCGTCTACAATGTTTGCACGGTGAGGACGGCGGTTGTCATCCATAAACAGAAATTCAGCATCCATGGCGCCCCCGAAACAAACCTACATGTTGTTCCAGAATGGCATCCGATAGATGTGGCCTGTCATCGTTACACCCTGAACATGCAGGTCAGTTCTGGAACGAAGCATAATTCCTCCCCAACGAGCCATCCTGCACCACCATAACGGTGTCGTTCAATGGTGTTCTCTTGGTGGTAACGGGTACCTGGCGCTCTCCATATGAAATTCTGGCGAGAATCAGACGGCAAACTAAACCTGGACTCATCGGGAAAACATCACACCAGACCACTGTTGCGGTGTCCACAATGCATGCTCTCTACTCCAGGTTAATTGCAGGCGACAGTGAGTTGCGGTAAGTGGAGCACATCTGACAGGCCTACGAGCATATAGACCAATGTGCCCCAAAGCGTCTGTACACGGTCTGCCTTGAAACTGTCGTACCGGTAGCTAGCTGGCAAGACAGGTCTGGTGCTGTGCTCCGTCTGTTTCTTTTGGCAGTAACTGCTAAATACTGGTCCTCATTCAGCGTTGTATCTCGGGGACGACCTGTGCTGTAACATCTACTCACATTACCATCATCTTGGAATCGTTGCCAAAAGGCTGGAGATGACACTCTGGGCGATTCAAGTTCCTCGGATACTTCCAGCTGGGTACGTCCACATTCCAGTCGTCCGATAATTCTACCACGTAAAAAAAGTATCCAAATGCCTCCTTTGTGCCATAACTATGCGGTTATTGCACTGAAAGGCTTTTAAAGCGCTTGTGAACAATTTTACTTTTGCCACCATTCCTTATATACCCCTCTCTTGCACTCTCGTCATTGTGACGTACTATCCGCGCCATCTGGTGGTTTCCTGTAATTTGCATATTCTTCTTCAAGATGTGTGTGATAATTTTACAAGTGAAATTTTTATTTTAGAGCTCTATTTCTGTGTGATTCTGAATTATCCTTAATTTATGGACATGAGTGTATTTATATATATCCTATTTTAAAGAGAAAAAAAGTTTTAATATATCTGTTTCCATGAGTCTATAAGCATTTTTAGTAATTTCTTTAACTTTGTTACATTTTTTTATCTATTTAGATATGTTTCTCGTGTCCATGTGCGAGATTCTTCCAAACACGCCATCTTGGGTACTCAACAATTCAAACCCAAGGAGTTTGCTGATCAAATCAACTTGAGCATGGAGAATGCTTGGGGTATTTTGCGATGTATCATTGATCAGTGCATGAAGTTGAAAGAGGGTAAATACCTCATCATGAAAGATCCCAATAAGGTATAATTTTGTATTTAATTACATATCTCTGTCATTTTAATTTTTAGATACGTTTAATATGTTTTAATGTGTATATATAATTCACGTTAGATTAGATTAAAAATTCTAAAGTATCTTGTCTTCATTCCTTCAATTTTTAAAAGGAGGCATTCAAAATATAAATAAATGTATACAGACTAATATTTATGGAAAAATAATTGTTTATTTTATTTTAGTTTTCTGAAAATATTATATTGCTGTTTGACAGCATATAATTCTGATATACTGTATATTTCTGTGTGTAAGTCGAGAAATTTTTAAAGATGAATTGCACAGTTCTGCTCATAAGTGGATTTGCTAATTCTTAAAAAAAATTGGTACTTATTTGTTATGCAGGCATATACGATAAATTACTAAAGGTGGAACATTTTTTATTCCATTAGTTTTTACTAAGTTTATGAAAAAAAATTAATTTTAAATCAAAAATGAGTTTTTCATAAAAATGAATTATTATTATTTTTTAAATAATAATAATTGAATAATAGATTCTTGATATGTTTTTTTTTTTAATGTTAAAACTTGATATTTAGTCTACCATCTTGATTTATATCCTAAATGTTTCCATCAGCTTGATGTGATGAATTGAAGGCAATTAGCCATTTTTAAAATTGTTTTTTGAGTTAGCATAGTAGAATAAAATGGTAGTACGCAAAAAATTAATTTTTAAAAATTTCATTCGGGTTTTTTTTTTTTTTCTTTCATAATAGTATTTTCCTATGCATGATTGTAAAAAAACACCTTGTTTATTTTCATAATGAATTAAAATGTTTTCAATTACTTTAGCCTGTTATTCGTTTGTATGACATCCCTGACCACACCTTTGAAACTGAAGATGAGGATGAGGAAGATGGCGATGATGAATCAAATGGTAAATAATAGTTTCTCAGAAAAACTTTGTATCTGATAGAGTTTTTATTATTTCTGTATTTTAATTTCATTTGTTTTATTTTAGAAGGTGGTGAAGATTAGTGCTCCATTATTCTTCAGGACGTTGTTGTTGAACTGACCGAATAAAAATGGACTTATGAACAACTGAAAATATAGAGAACTTTTTTTTTTTTACTTTTGGTTTACCTCCCAGTTTTAATTTTAAATTTACTCAACATTTTCTAAATAATAGAAAAATATTGTTTTTTTATTAAGCAGCCATGTAAATGTTTTACAATATTAAAAATGTCCTGAAATTGGTGGAAAGTTTGTATTGTTATATTTTGTAAACTGTGCTTCAGAATAAAATTTATATCTAAAAATTCTAGTTTAATTTTCAAGTATTCATTAAAATTAAAAAGGGAACGATTTAGAATTTCAAGTGAAAATACAAAAGTTTAAATTAAATCTCAGTTTTCAGTAGAAATTATATTCATTCTTCATGTAGAATATTTAGATTACTTATTTTTGCAAAAGATATACATGAATATTTCAATAATTTGATTATTATTCACATTGACAACAGTAATAAAATTGACGGTATTGAGGAGCAGCAAAAAAAATTATTGATAGTAATATGGCATATAAAAAATGTTTTCATTTTTTGGCAGTTTTTATGCTAACATTATTATAACAAGACGATGTTTAGGAAAAACTTTGATAAAATAATTACTGTTGTTAAATTTTCTGTTTTGCAAATATAATAGTGAAATTACATGCTACTGCAACCTGTCTTTAATCTGGCATTCAATAGTTTGACACATTCTATAATCATTTGTCAAACACTAGATATGTATAATAGATCTAGCATATATAATTATATTTGCGTATGTAAAATCATCTGAGCTGTTATTTGTTAATTAAAAATTGTTGTCTATTTGAAAATATACACTTAAATCCCTAGTTTAAACTATTTTCTATTTTTTTATAGTTAGTGTTCAGTTCTCCAGGTTTCAGGTTCAAATCCTGGTGCTGTCATGGAGTTTTGTAGTGATTAGGAATCCACTTTAAAACCATAGGTCCCTGTCTAATATGACAAGCATTGAGCATAGGGCTTACAAACCTACCCTGTAAAAGGAAACATCTCCTGTTTTGGAATCGACAACCATGCTCTAACATGGACTGTAGTACCACAGAGTTATATAATTCATTATAAAACTGTGCCACTGCAGTCATTATAATTATAGTATTAAAAATCTTTGGATTCAACTGTTATCATTTTATAGTGAAAATTTCTTAAAACTACAAGTACAGAAAAAAAAAAAAATTTTAGTTGATTTGTCCATCCTAAATAATGTAAATATTAATAGAAAATAATATTTACATACTATTAGAAAATAATTACAAGTACATACCAGAAAACTGCCTAATAACCAACTGAAAGTATTAATCGAACTCTTTCATTTAAAACAAATTTCTTCAAAATAATTAAAAACGAAAAATATGTTCAATAAATTATTTCAAATCAATAGATTTTCAAAACATTAATATTCTAAAAAAAACTTTTGTGAATACCGTAGATGTCTTGTGAAGAGAGTAACTATAAGTAATTTTTGAGCTTATGATATTTAATATTGTAACTCATGTAAACCTTTTTCCATATACTTATAAATTTGAATAAGTCAAATTTTACTTCTGATTAAGTTGGGACTAATTACTTGGAAGAGAATAATTAGTAATTTTAAATCACGATAGCCAATGTTTCTGCTTATCAAAAGTATACATTTATATTTCTGATTAACATGAAAGCAGTTGCTATGAGCAGTCAGGATTAATTAGAATACAGTGAACCGAACAATTAATTTTAAATATTTTCTTGTGAGGTAGTAATTTTGTGAAAAGTAAAGATTTCCAAACTTTGCTGCATTTTTAAATTTTTTTAATATGTGCATTTGACTAATATTTTACAAAAAAAAAACATTTAGGGCATTAAATTAGATGAATTAAACAGTTTAATTATAAAAAACCCAATAATTAAACTAAAAAAAACAGTTATGTACAAATTGTTTTCTAAATTAAATTTTTAAAACACTATTAAGTTTTAAAAATAAATAGGTTATTTGTAAGATATTTTACTTTTAAAGTATACTTTTTGGTAACGGTATACCATTCATTGTGGTCAACAAAGTAATTATTATTTTTTTTTTTTTTTAATTTCTGGGTTGCAAAATTTTTTCGATTTGAAATTATTCGACAAGGTTCTAACATTGAATTTTTCAAATAAATCTCGTAGAGTAAAAGCTTTATGATTCTTGAAAAAAAATGTTGCTGATTCCACTAATTATCTCTAGCTATGTATGTTTCCTCTTGGCAGCTGTCCAGAATGAGCTAGCAGAACTTATTTCTTGCATCATTAAATAACACCACAACCAACTCGTACACTCAATTGTTTCATTTACTTTACTCAGCATTTTGTACGTTCTCTACTATTAGCGGTTTATTTTTGCTAATTTAGCAATAAAATAACCTTTCCCTGTTTACAGACATCTGCAGTTAAAATTAATGAAACTAGATTTCATATGAGACCTGATAGTTGAATAAGTGGCGTTCAGTGCCGCAGGTTTTGTGTACGAGTCGTTGAGATGCCATGGATGTTTGTAGTGGTTCGAAATCCACTTTAAACCGTAGGTCCCGGTCCTAATAGGAGCGTTGGGCTGACAACCTACCTCGTAAAAAGAAAACATCTTCTGTCTCAAAATTTGCCAGTAGTCATACAGGCTGGGCTCACCATGGGGAGATGATAAAATTTCATATAGAAACCGAAAGGTATGGTCAAATGAATTCTGTAAAAAAAAAAAATTTAGTGCCACAGATTTTGGAGGTCAGATGGGTTAATAATTTAACATTGCCTTAGTAGATTAATAATTAAATAAAATAGATTTTTCTAGACATGTTTCTTTTGCTGCCTGCAATCCTTGATAAATTCGTCATTAATAAATAATTTTTTTGAATGAGCCATGTGGAAACTAGAAACAGTTGTTTTCGTGTTCAAAATTTACTTTCTTAAACAAAAATTGCTGGAAATTCTGACCCTGGTTTCAAATTTTCTAATCGTGGGCTATCTGTAAATTTGGGAGTAATTGTTGGAATCTCTAAATGACGTTTTATATTGTATTCTATGAGGATTGATATTGTTTCGTTGCAAATTATATACATTATCTTATTACTTCGATTCAATTACGAAATGATATCACCATTGATCTTTAAATGTTCTGTGCTCACTATCCGTTTCTTTTCCATACTTGTATAAATCCGCAGAAAAGGAGCATAACTTCCACCACTCTCTAGAAGATGGCTCTGTATTACTGTAGCGTAAAGGCTCATTCACATCGAGGTGTTGAAGCGTGAAATGTTGACCAATCACCAGCCTCCCGGCGTTCGCCTGAAACCGATTGAAATCCACCGCTTCGAGTTGACCAACTTACAACTCTCAAATGCTTGCCGCGTCATGTGACTTGGATAGTGAGCCAATAGTAGATCTGCCATCTGATAGGCGTAGGCGTAAAGCGATTTCTGAAGCTTCGGTGTGAACGGGTCGAAAAATTTTCTTCCCTGCCGCGTGACGCGTCGCCGCCTCGCCTCCGGTGGGAACGAGCTTTAAGATGGCATTGCCACCGCAATGGCGGCTTGATGGCCAAGTGGCTATCGCTCTGACCCTTTTGTACCACAGGCTTCCAAATTCGAATCCTGGCCGTGAAATGGATGTTTATGGAAGTGGATGGAATCCACATTAAACTGTAGGTCCCGGTCTAATTATCCTAAAAGTGCAAAAATTGACCGTGGAGAGACAAACCAAATCGCCACAATTACATGTCCTTGACACTTGCCCTGTAAATACCCACCGAATAGAGCTTGAGTCCATGTCTTGCGCCGCGCATACATCGCTCGCACGCTAGTTCCCAAACGAAATTTTGCGTGTAATTCGTGCTTAAATTATAGTGTATTGAGCTACATGGTCTCGGCCCCAGGGACTTACTGGAGGAGTATGTGTGTGGACCGTGGCTAAAGAATCTGGAGACCTGATCTAAACTATTGGCGAGAAGTAGAACAGCGAAATCCCACATATTTTCAATAGGCGACATATCCTGCGAATAAGCAGGCCAAGGAAGAAGCTGTATGTGTTCTGCTGAAAAAGAAGCTTTGAGCATTTCTTGGAACCTGTGGGTGGGCATGATCCTGTTGAAATATAGCCCCAGAAATGCCTTGAAGGAAAGGAAGGACTTTAGGCTCCAGCACTTCACTGATGTACCAGCTGCTGTTAAAATTACTTAACATTCGTAACAGCTGAGATCGCCCATGATATGTCATTAAAGCGGGATTCGTGACAAAAACCACTTATCACCAATGTTCACGCCAGTCTATGCTCATGAGAATTGCTCTATATCGCATTTGCGTATCGTATGGGATAAAAACCCAAAAAACTCCCACCAGATATTCCAACTAACGAGACAAGATGGTGAACTTCCCAAACGACATCGAGTTTCCTCATTTTTCTGAAACAGTGACTACAGCAAAGCCGCCAGCGGATTGATTGAATCTCAACCTAATACTTAACAGCGGCGCACGTTGCCACAGAGTGGGACAGTTGTGTTATTCAAAGATGCAATAAAATTGTCTCCTTGGCATTTATTTTTTACATGAATTTTCAGAATTTTGAAAAATATATATATATATATTTTGGATAAATAAAATTAGTCGGTTTTTATACCGACTCCTCCAAAAATGGTGGCCTATAGGCTAGCTCTCTGTCCTTTGGTATCCCAGGCTTCAGGTTCGAATCCTGGCTGTGGCAGGGATGATTTGAATCCCCTGTAAACTGTAGGTCCCGGTTTAATTAGCCTAAAGTGTGCACAAAATGACCGTAGAGGGACAAACCAAAAAAACCTCCAAAAAATATGCTCCGACCTGCTTGGACTCTATCCAAAAGACTGTGCCTTAAAAAAAAAAGGGAATTGCTGAAAAGGATCCGAGTGCATTTGTCTTGTTGGAATGATCTTTTAAGTAGCATATTTTTATTATTATTATTTAAGGGTTGTGTTCTGATATTTCAGAAGACTTCTTCCTCCATTGTAACAATGAAACTAAGACGCTGTCTCTCACATTGCAGGCAGGCCAGTTATTAAGCAGAAGAGACGGAAACTCGGGTGGAAAAAAATATCATAACTTCATCGGACCGAATCCGAACCGTGCGTCACTGGGTAAAAAAAATTGGAAAAGAATGGGTCGTTACCGAATTTCATTTCCTTGATTATGTAGCATGTAGTGAAAGAACTCGTATTGAAATGGAGCTCTCTTTATAAATTATTCTATTCAATATAACTTTTAAGCAGATTCTATTAGCGGCAGATTAACTCCTTAGAAAGATAAATTACTTTTTTCTATTCCCTCTATTAGTTCACACTCTCCCTATATATCTTGTCCAAATTTTCAATCGTTCGTAAATTCCTTTTTATTCATCCACTCGAGTTCGAATGCATTTTTTTTTTAAGTTGTAGAGGATGACACTGGATGTCAGTACAGTTTTTTTTTTTTTTCAAATATTATTTCATTCATTAAATTTAATTAACTAATTTTAGTTTTTTTTTTTTTTAGATTTAAGTTGCATGTATCTCCCAATAGAGGGCACCAGATAAACTTAAAAAATGAATGAAAATTATTTATAAAGGACTTTCTGCAATAGAGTGAAAACAAAGTAGGAATTGACTTTAAAAAAATTTTTTTTAATATTACTTGTTACAAATACAATTTTGTTTCGGAACAATTTTTTACTGAAATAAAAAAATAAGTATTGAGAGCAATAATCTTTATTCTGTTTCATTTGCTTTTATTCATAAAATTCAATTATAAAATGGGCCATTTGGATTGAAATTGGATTCTCATTGAAAATCAGAACCCACAGGTAAGGAGTCCAAGTTTGAGTTGAGAATTTCTAAAGGAGTCGTGAGTTCGCGTCTAATTCTGTTTGATTTGAGGCAGTGACTGTCTTTAACACTGGCAGTATTATATAAGGGTGCTATAGAATTGTCTCTTTAACATTTAACTTTGGGGGCCGAATGGCTAGCGCTCTGGCGTTCGGTACCACAGGTATCGGGTTCAAATCGCGGTTTTGCCCATGGGTGTTGTGTTAAGCTGTAGATCCCGGTCCTAATAGGATCGTAGAGCGTTGCAGGGGGCATTGTTACTCCGCGTCCGTGGCTTACCATAGTTACACGCGCCCCCTGGGTAATGCAAAGTGAGTAACATCATATTGGCGAAAGATGTATTTGCCAGCTGCATTAGAAGAAATAAAAGTCTATTTCAGTATTTTAAACGGGCCTGAATGGCCGAGTGGCTAGCGCTCTGGCGCTCGGTACCACAGGTTTCGGGTTCGAGTCCCGGCGGTGCCATGGTTGTTTTAGTGGTTCGGAATCCACTTTAAAAGTAGGTCCCGGTCTAATAAGAGCGTTGCGGGGGCAACTCCGCGTCCGTGGCTTATCTTCAAGTTACACGCGCCCCCTGGGTAATGCAAAAGTGAGTACGTCTGCGCAGCACCTGCCTTAAGGCATCCAACCTCAAGGTGTCTGTGTTTGCCAGCTGCATTAGAAAAAAAAAAAACATTTAATTTTAAAATTATTTCTTATAATTGGAAAATAATATAAAAATTTTTCTAAAGAGTCCGAAATCTAATTTTGACGTTGGAATTTCTCAACACTGATGATTATGAAAAAACTACTTTGGCTCAAATTAAATCTAATAAATATATAAAAAAACAAACTTCCCATGCTGGGAATCGAACCCGGGCCGCCTGGGTGAAAGCCAGGAATCTAACCACTAGACCACATGGGAACAGCAAGTATCAAAGAAGGTAGTACATTCTTTGATAAGAAGATTCTAAGATTTAATAGAAGCTATTCTATTATTAAAAAAAAAGTAATTTAACATATTGCAAATATAACATCTTTGTGATTAAAAATGTATATTTTCTTTTGTTTGCTTTAAGCTATTTTTAAATACTTTGCTACCTGTTCATTTAGTACTGTTATTTTTTTTTTATAAGGGATATATGTATCTTTCAGTAAGCAAATTTAGAGTACAAGAATATCTTCTAAGTGGGTGCAAATAAGTTTAAAAAAATATTTTTTTTTAATGCAAAAACTTTATTACAGATATATGAGTTCAATAATAGTTATCAAATTTATTTTCCAAATTTTTTAAATCCATTTAAAAAGATCGCAGTTCAGAAAATTACGGTAACTATGTTTACAATGCGAAAAGTATGATATTATGAGTGAACACTGTGTTTGCTTTTAGATCAATACAAGGTAGAAAAAAAATGCTCTTTTTAACCCAGAATTAAAGAATTAATTTCTGCCCGAATTAATTAATGGTGTTCTGAAAAGGCTCAAATATAGGACACAGGCTAACTCTGGATAATCCGTTAAGGAGTTAATGTTGTACATCCATGAGGATAAGAACATGGCGGCCGAACCTCAGTTCAACATCTAAGTAATTGGACAAACTTTGGAGACAGGGCTGGAATTTCCACTCAGAAATTACTTTCTAGACTTTCAGTTAATTCCGAGGTGTACATCCAATGGATTCCTTCACATGTCAGCAGTAGTGGCAACGAGATTGCGGATTCTCTTGCAAAGGATTCTTTATTCTTTTGCGGATTCTATATTCTCTTTGGAGATTTCCCAGTTCGATATGCTTTGCACTTCTAGTGAGGTGTTCTCCGAGGTTGGAAAGACAATTAAGGATCTCTGGAATGTCCCTCCAACACATGACTGGTACTCGAGAGATCGCCCTGGTGGTGCCCTGCCTTTTGGGGACCATAGAGGCCAACAAACTTGCTTATCAAGTTTTGCCAGTGGACACTTGAGGAGTCTAACCTGAGAAAAAGTAGGCAGAAGATTTTTGGGACCTGCACCAAGTGTAGGATTGCTCAGACATTGCCAGCTTATATTTTAAACTGTCTTCATCTGATATGGGACTTATTTTTTTCTGAACCTCTATTATTCTTCGACTTTTTAGAGGTTTATGGACTTATAGATTAGGCTTAATAGCTAACCCATATCGGGGATCAAAAACAACAACTGTTCTTATTCATAGCATAGACTTGCTAAAGTTGAAAAGAAAGGAAATTAATAGGAAACATTTCTTAAGATAGAATGGATCACGTGTCAAGACTGAGAAAATAGTTTTCGCAAACAATTTTTCTGTAGAGAACCTGCTACTAAAAATGCATCATTGTAAATGCATACTTTAAATTAGAGTATGCAGTTAGAATAGAGGGAGACTCAGGTTCAAGTCCATAAACATCGTCCATTGCAGTAGTCACTGCTTTCAGAAACGAGAAGACTTGATGGCAATTGAGACAACATTGTGGCCTTTACGGCAGTTGCACCGTGGGTTCCGCGTCTCGTATCAACAATCGGGCTGTATGGTGGGGAATTTTCTTATACGACACATTATTGTGTGGCAGTTTTCCCTAAAATTTCTCTATTCATCTATCGTCTGTGAACTGTTTGTGGCATACATAAGTGGAGGTCCACCGATATTCAACAACAAAATTAAAATAAAAAAAAATATTAGAATATGAAATCTATTCGTGATTCTGTGGTAAGGCGTACAATGGGCGTAAGAGAATTCCGTTTCCAATATGGAATGGAGGCACAACTTTTAAAAAAAAGGAGGGACCGCTATTGCAAAAAGGAGAAGTGAATGTCTAGTTTCAGCAGTCGGATTCATTGTGGGAATTTTCCGGTTTTTCTCTCATGAGTTGCTGAAATAATGGACAGCTTTTCATGTTGAAAATAACTTTTCCTTTTGTCTAGAAGTGAAAACTCTGTAAGGAAAACAATTTGTCGAAATTATGTTTTTATCTGCATTTATTTTCGATTTCAAATTTCATTCTTTTTTTTTATGAAAGCATTTAAGCTTGCTATTTGTATCAATCGCTTGAGTTTTCGATATTTTGAATAGAAAAGTAGCATTTATTATAAGAATAGATCATTTGTCTATTGTTGTTTCTTATCCCAATTAGTAGACAGCAACACGCAGACCAAGACCATGAACCCGTATCATGGAAGGAGGGAAAGGGGGGGGCAGCTTTTGTTGTGATGGAGCACCCGGAGGTAGAAGTCTGACTGGGTTCCATGATGCTGAAGAAGGGGGCAGTGCCTTCCGGAGGACTTTCAAGGTTATGTTCCTCGCATTTGGATATCGTATGGGAGAAAACCTGGAAAACTCCCACCAGGTAGTCCGACTCACGAGGCAAGATGCTGAACATCCCAAACATCCTCGAGTCTCCACGTTTTTTGAAACAGTGTCTACAACAAAGCCGTAAGCAGATTGAACCTAGGCCCTCACGCTCATCAGTGGCACACGTTGCCACTGTTCATACTATTCATAATTCATACTATTCAAATCATTTAAAAATACTACGAATTGTTTTCAAAAATTATTTCTCTCCAACGATATGCAATGTTATTATAAACTTGATTCGAAGTCTTTAAATGTCCTTCGCGAATATCCTTCAGACATCAGACTCGACAAAAGGCATGAGTATAAATGCGTAATATACTCAATTTTTCAATTGAAAAACGTTTTACAGAATTTTCTATGTTGGCGTAATCGTTTTTCTTTGTATTCCGTGGATTTTGGTAATGAAGCTCTTTATTCATTTAAACAGACGCTCCTACATCCGCTCCTCCTATATCCCGGATCATTCCACAAAAACAGTAAAAAAAAAAATGTAGAGTGTGTCTTTTTTTAAAAAAAATTTTTACATTTGACTTCAACATCTGTATTTTTAAAAGTATTTTCCTTTTATCACATATACAAACAATTCACAGTCACATTTATAGATTGATGTCAAGGGTAGACTAGAAAAAAAGTCTTAAACATCTTGGAGCCAATTGCCCATGCGCAGTTAGTGTCCAGAAGGACCATGATTCGAATCCGCCGGCGACGATAGTTGCAGTCACTGCTTTGTACCAGAGTTGAGGATTCAATCAAAAATTTTTTGACTCTCGACTATTCAGTAGGAGTTTTTTTAATAAAGATTCCTGAAACTTTTATGTACTATAATATTTACGAATGGATTTAAAAGAGTTTGTGAAATAAATTAAATGATTTTCACTGAATTCATATATCTGCAAAAATGTTTCTGCGATAACGTATTTTGTACAACTTTATTGGTGTAGTATCTGCACTTACTTAAAAGTTAACACTGTACTCTAAATTTATCCAACAGTACGAATAATTTTATACTGACATATTGTAGTGGATGTGCTGTCGTTTGTGCAGCTTTGATTGGGTATGGACAAATCGAGTTCCAAGTCCAATAACACATTTATTTTGACTATTATAATTACATGCAATTAATAAACGATACTTAACACACAGCTTGTATATTTAAAGAAAATTCAATTAGGGATTTAGTGGAAGGATTTCACTTCTAGCTCTCGGGATGAGAGATTGTTATTCAGCGCCAGTTGCGTCATGCGTTCTCTCGCGTGAGAATCTCATTGCCTACTGAACATTTTACCTTAACGCCGCAAGGGGCGCTCTTGCAGTGCGTTGGAGAAAACATGGTTACAAGTAGAACCACGGCTATAATATGTATTTATAGTACCGAATATTTTTATAGTACAGAATTAACAGTGAACAAAATATTATAGAATATCTGAGAAGTGTGCAAATTAATCACAAAGATGTTATGTTTGTAATTCATTAAATCTTTTTTCTTGGTTCTTAATAATAGCTTTGATCCAAAATTCTTTTTTATAATTCTCAACACTGACTTGGTTTGCTGCTAAAGCAGTCACTATCTTTACTACTGGTTGAATTATTTAAGGATATCATTGAATGACCTCCTTAAAATTAAATTTTAACTAGAATTTTGAAATATTAGTTTCATAAGAGTTGAGAGTTGGATTTTTATACCGATAATTGAGAGAGAAGGGGCAAAAAAAAAAAAAAAAAAAAAAATTTTTTTTTTTAACAAGGTTTAACTGCAAACAGAAAAAGATTTGTTGTTTTTCTATACCTTTAAGCTTATATATAGAAGTAATATTTTTGTTTTTTCATTTTTTTTCTTTTGTTCTAATGCAGCCGGCAAACACTTAGATAGCTGTCTTGGATACTTTATGGCAAATGCTGCACCAACGTTACTCACTTTGTATTACCCAGGGGGCGCGTGTAACTTGAAGATGAGCCACGGACGCGGAGTAACACTGCCCCCGCAACACTCTACGATCCTATTAGAACCGGGACCTACTGCTTAAAGTGGATTCCGAACCACTACAAACACCCATGGCACCTGCGGGACTCGAACCCCTGTGGTACCAAGCGTCAGCCACTCTGCCATTCAGACCCTGTGTTTTTCATCTTGAATCTTATAAATCTTTATGTGGTGCAAAAATACCAAACTGCGGGACAGTTAATTTTTATTGAATTAAACAAAATCTTCATTGCTTTGTAGGAAAATTGTTACGGAAAGATAACTCTGCCCTTATTTCTGATTGAAGACTTTTGTTTATTTTTTTTTAAATTCTTTTAAAAATGGTATATTCTGATATAAAATTGGAAATATATTCAACTGTTTTTATTTTGAATAATAAAAGTAATTTACGAGAACTAATTCAAGCCTGGTTTTAAAAATGGAAGAGGGAAGTCAGAGATTCAGGAAATTTCTGCTATAAAAAGATTGTTTCTGACATTTGTTTGTTTATTTGTTTTAAATGTTGAAAATAGGTTGAATGACTTTCTATACAAAATTTGTTTTGAACTATAATAATTAGAATTGAAAAAAAATAATTAAAAATAATTATTTAATTCTGGATAAAAATGTTTTATTTCATAAAAGGAAATGCGGCATATGGACTGAAGCTTCTATATATGAGGTTTATTATTATTTTTTTAAAGTCAGACAGATACCACAGCTACATAATAGGGGGAAACAATTATTTCAGCTGGGATAATATTTGAAATAAACATATTTTTAATTCTTAGTCATTAAAATTTTAAATTGCATAACATCCAAAGTAAAATTAGATGGAAAAGAAATTTTAACATAACTATTAACCTTTTCTTTTTTCTTTCTTTTTTTTTTTTTTTCAATTCCTTCTATTAGCTCACACTCTTCCTATATATATCTTGTACACGTTTTCAATCGTTCATGAAATACTTTTAATTCATCCACTCAAGCTCAAATGCATTTTTTTTTTTTGAACTTGTAGTGGACGACACTGGATGTTAATGCAGTTTTTTCAAATACTAATTCAGTAATTAAATTTAATTCATTAATTTTAGCTTTTTTTTTTTAGATTTAAGTTGCATATATCTACCCATAGATGGCGCCAGATAAAATTAAAAAATGAATGAAAATTATTTATAAAGAACTTTCTGCAATAGAGTGAAAAAAAGTAGGAATTGACTTAATTTTTTTTTTTTATATTACTTGTTTTTCAAAATTTGCGTTGTGCCGGGTATGCATGATCGACTCCGTTTTTAAAACGGATGTTTTGCCTTACCACATGACAGGTGATCGATGTATAGTTTCCTCTTTATAAATTGCAGGAGCGAAAACATTTTCTGGCTGATTCCAATCACCTGGATATACAGAGAGTTTTCGAACATTTTTTGTAACGATTTTGAACACACACACACTTTAACATATTTTACAGAATGTAGAAAACTTTTTTTTATATTTCCAATGGCAGATTATGTACAGTTACAGCAAAAAAGAACAACGAAAAAAAAAAAAAACACAACAACAACAAACTAATGCATCAAAACATGCTGAAACAGAGTTCATTAATCTGAGAATAATGCCAAGTTGCAGATCTTTTACCCACTAAAGTGTTACCGGTGCACCACGGGGAGGTAGATCTTCTGCGTACCCGAATGTAGAAAACTTAATTGTTCTATCCAAACACCAGCGTAAATTATGCAGAAAAATAAATTGTAAATTTAGAGCATTTTCTTGTTCTACTTTCTTCTGCATACTTCTTCGGAAAGTAATTTCGTATTTTTCCTATATATATATATATAATGTACACACACACACACACACACACACACACACACACACACACACACACACACACACACACTCACACACATATATATATATATACACACACACACACAGTCCAGTCACATTAAAAGTGACCACCTGTCAAAAGCCATAAGCCTTTACTCTCCATAAGTATATAAAGGACGCCCTAGGACATCCTTTCTATACACTCCACTGCAATGTGCTGCCACCTGCCTTTTGTGATTTCACGTTGACGTCGAAAGTAGGTGGTGGTCACATTAATGTGACTGGTCTATGTATATATGTGTGTGAAACAAGGTATTTGTATGAATCATTTGTTTATGTAATGTAATTATCAAGTTATGTTCAAGTTTATGTTTTATTATGTAATTATCAAGTTTATGTTTTGTTTATGTTCAAGTTTATGTTTTATTATGTAATTATCAATCTATATCATGGGATCGAAACAATCTGGTTAGATTGTTTCGGACCCACTTGTGGTATTTGAGATCAATTTAGATTTTTTTTTCCTAAATTAGTTTGTTAATAAACACGTACGATGCTTAGCAAAGCAACGCTGACGTATCCGAATCAGCCATCTTTTTACTTAACGACATCGAATGACTGCATGTTTCATAATGTAAAGCGAATGATTAACGTGGCTTGTTTTTCGCTATCACACTGAGACTCAAAGGAACGAAAAAGCTCTTCGTCCCTCAGGCGCTCCTGTCTGGAAGCGAACTTCAGTAGTTGTCACCTCAACATATTCGTTAACTGAGGAGTGGTCCATTTTTGGAAATATCTTCACTTTCCTCATCACTTCTTGAGCACCCGGTCATTCGAAATCATAAACGGCTGTCCACTACGAGGTTTTGTTAAATATATCCAGTTGTCTCCAAAGAGACAACGGGATATGATTTTCCTTAAAAACAAGTTATTCTTCCTTCAAACAGTTTGGACAATAGGTGAACCTTTTCCCACAATTTTTTTTGCAATTTCAACACTGTTTCTTTAAATTTTTTTTATCCTTAACTTAATTAGAAAATTTCGAACGCCAACAGCGATTTCCTGTTTGGAAGCCATTGTTTAATTCGAACAGTATCAACACAAATTACTAAACGCATACTCCAGATCCCCATTTCAATAATGATGTGCAACGCTCCTGCTTAAATAGGAGTTGTACCCATGCTTCCACCTACGCACTGGCAAGAGCGCCTTCTGTAGCGTTCAGGAGAAATGGTCAATTGGCCTCGAGACTCTCACCTGAGAGGAAGTACAGTTCAATTGGCGCCTCCGCTGAAAAACGTTTAGTTTATAATCTCTTATCCCGAGTGGAAATATATTTAGCCCATTAGTTGGCCAACAAATTCTCACTTGGAGAGGAAGTATATTTTGCGCACCCTGCGCGTAACCGAGTTTCGGGTTTTAACTGAAAAGTGCAGTCCTTCCATGAATCTATGGGGATCTGAATGATTAATGATAGATAAAGTGTGTTAAATATTGTATGTCTCTAATTGTATATGTGTGGTATTTGTGCGTGTGCCAATAAAGCTGAGAGTTCGCCAACCTGTGCCTCCAGTATCTCAGCCCAATCACACCCAGTTACAATTGGGTTGCCCGTACCCGCACACTACAGAGGGAAATCGTATGAATTCTACAAAAGCACTTCCCGTGTATAGATTTTTGTTACATCAATTTTTTTGCATAGTCTAGAGAGTTAGTAATTTTTACATCTACATTTTATATTTTTATATCTACATTTTATTTATATTTTACATTTTTTTTTCTAAACTATAAAATGTAATAGTGCCGTAAATTTAATTTTTAAAAATATTTAAAATTTCTACAATCTCGTTATTTTAATAAATGCATATGTTGACTTTTGTGATTGATTGTTAATTCGTAAAACGATTTTGTTTATTTAATTCGCTTTAAATATCATTACTTTACATAAATTTGGGAAAAAAATATTTAAGGATTTAAAACCTTCTAGATAAATAATGTCGATTAAATAGATATATAATAAAAATTATTTAAATATCTAAAAGCTCTTACTATGGAAATCTACCTAATTCTAAAAGAGATTAAAAAAAAAAAAAAAAAAAGGTTCTGAATATAATTTTTAGTCGCTTCTGATCTTGAAATTAAAACTTTCCTTTTTAAAAGAAGAAGAAAAACAAAAAGATCCCTTTCATAATTTATTCACAAGAATTTTGAATGAACAAAATAACACTTTCACACAGACCGACACACACTCAAAACTTGCTCAACCCAAACAGAGCAAGGTGGAAGGGCAAATGAATAAAAAAATTAAAAATCCTTCTGTAGGTGTTTCAAATAGAGGTCAGCCGTGACGGATTGTGGAGCGAGCACATGGTTTAGGCATGCCCTCGTGTCAGGGAATTCGTGCAGCGTTTGTCACTACTTTTCCCCTAAACTGACGATGTTTTCTGTTTTTTAAGATCCGAGGAGTAAAAGCTGGCCGAATGCGCATGCTCCTGGTGAAATGAGGAAATTTAATAAATGGAACATAACGTGTGTGAATTTCAATTTTAGATTTAATTTTTTTTATAAATAAAAAAAAATTATCCATGTATATTTTTCTTAACATATTTATAATTTTTACGACGATCAATTTTCTGTGACTCTAATGCTAAAAATTATTTCAAGTTTCATTTTATTTTTTCTTTTTTTTTTTTGTTCAATTTCCGTTCTGTTTTCTGTTCTGTTTCTCTCAATTCAGAATTTGTCAGAAAAGAAGTTAATTAAATAATACAAAAAAGATGTGACAAAAATTTAAATTTCCGTATCATTTACTGTGTCAAAATATGTCATAAAATATTCTACTTTGCCATTTATTATCTAATAAATTTTAATTGTTTTAAAATGCTGCATAGTAAAGTTAAAGTTCAAAATCATTAGTGATTATCTTGAAAATATATTTCAAATTCATTTATTTAAATTTATAATTAATTCAATTTTATATTAAAATAAATTGCTTATATGCAAAAAGAATATTTATTTTTTATAGAACTAAATCTTTCGCTTTTATTCTATTAGAGTACATGTTAGTCAATTTTATCTATTTTTTTTTTTTTTAAGTAACTTTTTTATATACCTTCATTTTTTTAAGATTGATAGTCATTAGAACTTAATTAAAATTCATGCAAAAAAATATATTAAATGAAATTTATAACTATCTTCGATACATTATCAATAATTATCAAAGAAATTAAAAAAATTAAATTAACAAAAATTAATTTTCATTTATTTGTTGTTTAATTTTTAGAAATGTTGTTTTATGTTTCAAGAAATCACTATTAAAAACACATTCTATGTTTGTTTATGTGTCAAATAAATATATTTTTTTTTAAGAATAAAAATTGATTTTTAAAATAGGATTTAAAAAAAAATGCTTACAATTACATTAAAAAAAGAAGCAATAATCTTCAAATAAAAATAATTTTTTAACATCAAAATTAAACATAACACGAGCTCGTGATCAATCTTTACTTTACCGAACACCTCGTGACAATTTTTCCCTACGAGAAATCATTTTTTTCTCCCTACGAGTTGGAAGCGAGCAGCATCAGACGAAACGACGTCTTTCATCAGATATGGCGGTGTGTGACGATCGAACGAAGTTTACATCTGAGTTTTGATACTTTTGTTTTGTTTTTTATTATTCTTAAAGGATTTCTTGCACATCTCGCTGAAACAGAAGCGGTGAGTGGAATTATTTTAGTTTCTTTTTTGTTCTTGAAGAATGTTCGAAGTTCTTTTTTTTTAAATATTTTTTAAAACTCTTCTCAAGCTGTTTGAATTTGTTTGTTTTCTTGAAAATCGTCTGCTCTGAGTCCTAGTATGGTTCGGAGCGTTTAGTGAAATCTTCTTCTATTTTTAAACTTTCCAAGTAGAGCTTTCCTTCTCTTTTTTTTTTATAGTCTTCTAAATTTGAATAGCCTGATACTACGTGTTACTTTTGTAGAAAAATTTAATATGTAGAACTAAAACAGTGTAAATTAATAGATAATATTATAAAAACTTCAAAGTAGGATATTTGCAATAAGAAATGAACAACCAAGAAATAAAAGGCATTTTACATTTATTTCAACATTTAATTGATTTTTAAAAGAAACGAGACAGTTAAGGAAAAACGAAATTTTGAGCAATATTTCCTCTTGTGTTAAACTAGTAAAATAATAGAAATAATTAGCAGTTATGGTTTACTACATTTATCATGTTATGTATGTTAAGGAAAAATGATTTTATATTTAACATCTATAACGAAATATTGATATAATTGTATCTTATGAAACAAATTCAACTAAATCTTAAACATTATAAGATATAATTGACTTACAAATATCGATTTATTTTTTTTATGTCAATTATTATTTATTTTATTAGATTCCTTGATTTATTATTATAAAGATAAATGTATGGAAAAAATATATTTGGTTTGTGAAATAATTGTTTCAAAATAATTTGTTGACATTTATAAAATGCTATTTCGTTGCAATTTAAATTATATATTATGCAATACAATTCTGAATTTCATATAAAGTCTTGAAGACTTAAAAAGTGAATAATATTTTGATTTTTTAAAAACATTATTTTAAATAAAAATGAGAATCAAGAAATTGTTGTAATATTTTTTGAAGTGTAAAATTTTTTTCTAATAAAGTGAAAATTCGTTATTGATAAATGAAATAAATTTTTTATTGCTTATTAATATTTTACCTCAAATTTCTTATACGTACTCATCCAGATTATAATTATAGATATTAAGTGACTGGCAAGATTCAGACTTATTGCGTTGTTAGCAAATTGACAGATTAAACAGTTCACATTTTGAAATAAATTTTTGATTGCCAGCTGTCTAAAGACGAAATCAAAATATGAATTACCATTTTGTTATTTATAATTTCGTTTTAAAATAGATGACATACATTTTTGTAATGACGACTGCTGAATTAAAAACTATATAATAATAATAAAAATTATTATCAATATAATTTTTTAGCGAATCCAATGTATTCATTTTAATTACATTGAAATCCGTAAGTCTACTTTTATAAATACATATTTTATTTAAATTCACAAAAAAAAAGAAAGAAAATGAACAGTAATATAAAAATATCTTAAATAGTGTAAATAATGAGATAGTGATATAATAATAATAATAATAATAATAATATATAATAATAATAATAATAATTTAATATAATATAATATAATAATAATAATAATAATAATCATAGTAATATGATAATATTTATAATTCCTTTTTAAAATAGGCAGAATGTATTTTTTAATGATTGTTCAATTAAAATTTATACGACAATAATACAAAATAATTCTTGGCAGCGTTTTTGTAATGTACTAAAAATGATCTTGCGGGTCACTTTGGAAATGCATCCTAACCGCGGGCCGCCTATAAAATTATATATCCCCCTATTAGATTTATACCCACTATAGACATTTTTGTTGGAGTGAAAAATTGGAATGTAATGAGTTATTATTTATGTGTTTACTATTATTCTTACATGTAAACACAGATAATGTAATAATAATGATACTCAACACATTGCAAAAAAGAAATATATAACACTCAAAATAAAATATAAAAAAATATATAAATATAAAGAAAAAAAAAAATTAAATCATTAAAAAATTTACTTTACTAGTATTAATATTTTAATAGTAATAGTATTAATATTGTTCTCCACTCTTTCACTTAGCCTTTGCAAATCGATCTCCATTTGGGTATTTGCACATCTTAATGGGTGTTGCAGGTGAGCGTCCGTTATGTTTGAGCGTGTTTTGTTTTTTGGGTCAATTTCATTTTAAGGAAAAAAAAAAATTCGAACGTGTAAAGTTGAATACTACAAATGCTGTACAAATAATGCAATTTTTAATACATTGGTTTTCACTATTTTGGCCATTATAAAATAAATATATTTTATGAAAATGTGATAAATCTCACAGGCCGGAAAAATGTTCAAAGCGCACCGCGGGTGGTCATGATTGTTCTAAACAAATTTAATTATATTTAATATCACCGAAAAAAATCGAAACTGATTTATTAATTCTCCAAGAGAAAAAAATAATCAGTAGAATTTAATTTTACCAAACCTAGGCATTTATTCAGTGTTACTTTTTGAAAAACAAACAGTTTTCATTTTCATTTACATAAAATAAGAAATTTTTACATTTACAAGAACAGAATTTTTATTAAAAAGAATGATGATAATTAATTTCTAAAATGTGTGTATAAATTTCCAGTTTTAGATCTCGTTAAATTAAATTTCTCTTTTTTATTTTACTTAAACTAACGGATCGTTTTTTTCAGAAAGAAAAAAATATCTCATTAGTTCTATTGAACAGCGCTGTGTTGACCTCATAAACAGAGATCTAATTGGGCCATAAATTGAATAGCTCATTTGGAAGAATTCATTCCAATCCGTCCATTATTTGATAATTGCATCTGAAAACGTAGAACTTTTTTTGTTGTTGTTTATCTCGTTCTTTTTCGTGCTTTTCATTTCATTTAGAATGATGTTAGTGTTCTATTTATAAACATAAATTTGAGGATATATTAAGTATATTTTTCGAATAAGTTGATAAATTATTTCTGCAATTTAGAAGACCGAATTATATATATATATATATATAATTAAATATCTTTAGCTCTTTTGTTTATCTGTACTATTTTATCTATAAAAAAATTAAATTAAAGCCTAGAAAATTAAACTGTTTATTTTAAATTAAAAATAAAAATATGAGTGGCATTAACAAAATTATGAATTATTAATAAAGGTATACTGATAATTATGTTTTAAACTTATTTTCTCATGAAAAATATCATTATTAAAACTTTTTTTACTGTAATATTTTCTTTAGATTAAAAAGAGTTTTAATATACATTTTTTTTTTTTTTTTTTTTTTCCGTGGCCATCTATTATTTACTCTTTTCATCTAAATTTTAACTAATTGATCATTATACATCGTCTTCGTCTTTCCAAAGTATCTTTTGTACACTTACGAATTTCAATGAAATACTGCTCTATCCATTAATATTTCAAAATAATAATTTTTATAATATCTATATGTTTTTTTTAACATTAAATATTTTAATGTAATCTTCTGTTGCATACTGTTTCTTAAATCAATAATTAAAAAGTTCTTACTTCACAAAAAGTTCTAAAAAATTCATAGATGTTAGTAAACAATTTAAGACAATTAGTACTTATTAGAATATCCTGAAGCATCTAGAACAACTTTTAAATGTCGGGGCATATAATTCAGCAGGTTTTTATTTTTGAAATTTTTTGAACTTTCTACATCAGTGTTCTTCCATTCTTAGATTTTAATCGTTTTTGGTCGTGTATTCACGTTCTAATCTAAATGTGTCACCAAATGTGTTCTATGGGATTTAAATCTGGTGACTGTGATGTTTTTAGAATTTGTGGACAATTATAGAGACATCAGGAGAGAACATTAAGAGCAACTGTTACCAAAATGTTCCCCCATTCTTAGATCTTTATTGTTTTTAGTCGTGTCTTCATGTTATAATCGACAATTTTCTCCGGATGTGTTCTGTAGGATTTAAATCTGGTGACTGTGGTGTTTTTGGAATTTGGTGACAATTATAGAAACATCAGGAAAGAACATTATGAGTAACTGTTACACCAATGTTCCCCCATTCTTAGATCTTTATTGTTTTTAGTCGTGTCTTCATGTTATAATCGACAATTTTCTCCGGATGTGTTCTGTAGGATTTAAATCTGATGACTGTGGTGTTTTTGGAATTTGGGGACAATTATAGAGACATCAGGAAAGTACATTAAGACAACTGTTACACCAATGTTCCCCCCATTCTCAGATCTTTATTGTTTTAGTCGTGTCTTCATGTTATAATCGACAATTTTCTCCGGATGTGTTCTGTAGGATTTAAATCTGATGACTGTGGTGTTTTTGGAATTTGGGGACAATTATAGAGACATCAGGAAAGTACATTAAGAGCAACTGTTACACCAATGTTCCCCCATTCTCAGATCTTTATTGTTTTTAGTCGTGTCTTCATGTTATAATCGACAATTTTCTCCGGATGTGTTCTGTAGGATTTAAATCTGATGACTGTGGTGTTTTTGGAATTTGGGGACAATTATAGAGACATCAGGAGAGAACATTAAGAGCAACTGTTACACCAATGTTCCCCATTCTTAGATCTTTATTGTTTTTAGTCGTGTCTTCATGTTATAATCGACAATTTTCTCCGGATGTGTTCTGTAGGATTTAAATCTGATGACTGTGGTGTTTTTGGAATTTGGGGACAATTATAGAGACATCAGGAAAGTACATTAAGAGCAACTGTTACACCAATGTTCCCCCATTCTCAGATCTTTATTGTTTTTAGTCGTGTCTTCATGTTATAATCGACAATTTTCTCCGGATGTGTTCTGTAGGATTTAAATCTGATGACTGTGGTGTTTTTGGAATTTGGGGACAATTATAGAGACATCAGGAAAGTACATTAAAACAACTGTTACACCAATGTTCCCCATTCTCAGATCTTTATTGTTTTTAGTCGTGTCTTCATGTTATAATCGACAATTTTCTCGGATGTGTTTCTGTAGGATTTAAATCTGATGACTGTGGTGTTTTTGGAATTTGGGGACAATTATAGAGCATCAGGAGAGAACATTAAGAGCAACTGTTACACCAATGTTCCCCCATTCTCAGATCTTTATTGTTTTTAGTCGTGTCTTCATGTTATAATCGACAATTTTCTCCGGATGTGTTCTGTAGGATTTAAATCTGATGACTGTGGTGTTTTGGAATTTGTGGACAATTATAGAGACATCAGGAGAGAACATTAAGAGCAACTGTTACACCAATGTTCCCCCATTCTTAGATCTTTATTGTTTTTAGTCGTGTCTTCATGTTATAATCGACAATTTTCTCCGGATGTGTTCTGTAGGATTTAAATCTGATGACTGTGGTGTTTTTGGAATTTGGGGACAATTATAGAGACATCAGGAAAGAACATTAAGAGCAACTGTTACACCAATGTTCCCCATTCTCAGATCTTTATTGTTTTTAGTCGTGTCTTCATGTTATAATCGACAATTTTCTCCGGATGTGTTCTGTAGGATTTAAATCTGATGACTGTGGTGTTTTGGAATTTGGGGACAATTATAGAGACATCAGGAAAGTACATTAAGAGCAACTGTTACACCAATGTTCCCCCATTCTCAGATCTTTATTGTTTTTAGTCGTGTCTTCATGTTATAATCGACAATTTTCTCCGGATGTGTTCTGTAGGATTTAAATCTGATGACTGTGGTGTTTTTGGAATTTGGGGACAATTATAGAGACATCAGGAAAGTACATTAAGAGCAACTGTTACACCAATGTTCCCCCATTCTCAGATCTTTATTGTTTTTAGTCGTGTCTTCATGTTATAATCGACAATTTTCTCCGGATGTGTTCTGTAGGATTTAAATCTGATGACTGTGGTGTTTTTGGAATTTGTGGACAATTATAGAGACATCAGGAGAAAACATTAAGAGCAACTGTTACACCAATGTTCCCCCCATTCTCAGATCTTTATTGTTTTTAGTCGTGTCTTCATGTTATAATCGACAATTTTCTCCGGATGTGTTCTGTAGGATTTAAATCTGATGACTGTGGTGTTTTTGGAATTTGGGGACAATTATAGAGACATCAGGAAAGTACATTAAGAGCAACTGTTACACCAATGTTCCCCCATTCTCAGATCTTTATTGTTTTTAGTCGTGTCTTCATGTTATAATCGACAATTTTCTCGGATGTGTTCTGTAGGATTTAAATCTGATGACTGTGGTGTTTTTGGAATTTGTGGACAATTATAGAGACATCAGGAGAGAACATTAAGAGCAACTGTTACACCAATGTTCCCCATTCTTAGATCTTTATTGTTTTTAGTCGTGTCTTCATGTTATAATCGACAATTTTCTCCGGATGTGTTCTGTAGGATTTAAATCTGATGACTGTGGTGTTTTTGGAATTTGGGGACAATTATAGAGACATCAGGAAAGTACATTAAGAGCAACTGTTACACCAATGTTCCCCCATTCTCAGATCTTTATTGTTTTTAGTCGTGTCTTCATGTTATAATCGACAATTTTCTCGGATGTGTTCTGTAGGATTTAAATCTGATGACTGTGGTGTTTTTGGAATTTGGGGACAATTATAGAGACATCAGGAAAGTACATTAAGAGCAACTGTTACACCAATGTTCCCCCATTCTCAGATCTTTATTGTTTTAGTCGTGTCTTCATGTTATAATCGACAATTTTCTCCGGATGTGTTCTGTAGGATTTAAATCTGATGACTGTGGTGTTTTTGGAATTTGGGGACAATTATAGAGACATCAGGAAAGTACATTAAGAGCAACTGTTACACCAATGTTCCCCATTCTCAGATCTTTATTGTTTTTAGTCGTGTCTTCATGTTATAATCGACAATTTTCTCCGGATGTGTTCTGTAGGATTTAAATCTGATGACTGTGGTGTTTTTGGAATTTGTGGACAATTATAGAGACATCAGGAGAGAACATTAAGAGCAACTGTTACACCAATGTTCCCCCATTCTTAGATCTTTATTGTTTTTAGTCGTGTCTTCATGTTATAATCGACAATTTTCTCCGGATGTGTTCTGTAGATTTAAATCTGGTGACTGTGGTGTTTTTGGAATTTGGGGACAATTATAGAGACATCAGAGGACATTGTTAAGAATCGCGCATTTAGTTGTTTCCAATACCCAAATTGTGGGCTGATAATTTTAAATTGTTTTTAAAATATTTAAAGAAAAAGCATGATTCATTATGGCATCAATAAATACTATATCACCTATTTCTGATTCTTGCATGCACTCTCCCATAAGAACACTACCACCGTCAAACTTTTACTGTTCCAATAAAATTCTTAGAATTAAATCTCTTATTTCTTTCTTTCCCGTACAGTTATCAGAATACAGTTACAGTTGCAGTTAATCAAAATAAAAATTTTTAAATTTGCATATAAGGCTTGATTCTATTACGTATCTACTTAATTTATCATTATTTTCACGCAGGAAAGCCTGAGCTTTTTTTTTTTTTTCGCAAATTTTTCTGAAAAAATTCTTTTTTTTCTTTTCTTGGAAAACGTCCTTGCAAACCTACAGATTTGAGCATTTGTCGAACAATTTCTGGTGGAATTAAAGCAAGAAAATTCTTTAGTAAATTATGCGAAAATTTTTAATAGCACGGGAAGTTTCCCTAAATTTTTTTTATAAATCTTTTTATCATATTATGTTAATGACTTTTTTTTTCATGCTTTTTTTTTTTTTTTTTTTTGCCATTTCGATTTTGTTGCTTAAAACGCTTTATCACATAATGCAGTATAGAATAGATTAAATTTATTAGTTTAGCGATATTTTGATTGTTTTTCGTCATTTTCTTACGACAAGGAACCATTTTTTTTGTAATAAATAGAATTTAATGAATTAATGAATAAGTAAAGCAATTGATTGTTTTAAATGCCACCAAAATGCGAAATGCAAAATGCAAAAAAAAAAAAAAAAAAAAAAAAAAAAAAAAAAAAAAAAAAGGACACACATTTTATTTAGGTATGAATTTTCGGAAAATATTTCGGTATATGATTATTTTTGTGATGTATTCTTTCTCTGGCTTCTTGCATTTCCATGTTTATAAAAAGAAAATAAATGTATGCATTTTTTTTTAAATGTTAGGTTTTATTTAGAAATATAAAAGATGATTTTAAAAAATATTGGAACTTTATATTCGAATTTAATTTTTAGCTATGTCATTTTTCCTATGAATTTTAAAGTATATTAAAAAGTATTCAATGCTGTATATTTTTATATATTGTTTTTATATTTTATACAAATCCTGACATTAGGAAAAATTCCGCTTTTAATTGTAATCGAACTATAAAGTATTTTTATTTGGACGTGATAATAAATATAAAAAAAAATGAATTATAACATCAGATTAAATGTTTATACATTATTTTTTGATAATGTTGAATATTGAGGGTTTTTTTTTTTTCTTTATTCTTTTCAACTATTTTATAGTTACAATTATTATCTTTATTCTTTTACAATATATTTTTCATTCTATTCTGAACGTTTATCTCTATAAACTATATATTATACTTTTGCAGAGTAAGAATTAATGTTTTAAAAAATCAATTAAAAATATTATTTAATAATTGTTAATTAGAGAATAATGTTACATTAATTATTAATTTAATCTTTTTTTCTTTATTAATATCAATCACCATAAATTCTAAAAAATTTGTTAGACTTTTTTTTTTTACAATTTTCTTGAATAGTTTTAGAACAAAGCATGTGTTAGTTTCAAGGGTTTGTTTATATTTTAAAACAGCTGCAAAAAGAAATATCTGTTACTTCTTGCAGCTGCTATATTTCATCATTAGATAATAATAACAAAATTAAAATGATTTCACCTAACAAAACATGGAATAATTACAATAATATTTCACTTTAAATCCATCACCATTTAGGTAACTGGTTTTGAATAGAAAACCAGTTAATAAAATATAAAACCAGTTAATAAATAAATTTTAAACTTTAATTAATTCAAATGTTAATTACCAAATCTGATATAAATCATACAATGCATTTGACCTTCAATTCTTTTTTTCTCTATAATGTATAAAATGGTTTTATAACTATCAATAAAATGTTGTCAGACTAAAAGGAAAATTAATGATATTATTAAAGAAATAAAATAAAAATATTATTAAAAATTAGTATTTAGTAATTAATTAATAATTATTAATATTATTTATTATTAAAAATTAATATTGATAATTATTTAAAAATATTATTAAAAATTAATAATTTGTGACATTTATTTATTATTTTGACAGTTATTTTACTTTATTTATTTTTATTATTCAATTCCTCCTATTAGCTCACACTCTTCTATAATATCTTGTTCACATTTTCAAGCGTTCATAAAATACATTTTATTCCACCATTCAAGTTCAAATACATTTTTTTTTTTTGACACTTGATGTTTAGTTTTTCAAATATTAAATAAATAATTAAATTTAATAATTTAATTTTAGTTTTTTTTTTTTTTTTTTAGATTTTGTTGCATATACCTACCAATTTAGGGCGCCAGATAAACTTAAAAAATGAATGAAAATTATTTATAAAGGACTTTCTGCAATAGAGTGAAAAAAATGTGAATTGACTTAAATTTTTTTTATATTTCTTGTTTATTATTTTATTTAGTATTTTGGCATTTATTGTACTAGATTTGTTTCATTACCTTAATTGTTGCTTAATGAATATTGAAAATTGGATCGTATAAAATCATCTCAATTCAACTATTGCAAAATTCCCTTAGGTGCGTGAAATTCCCTAACTCTCCCCTACTGACAAAAAATTGCATTTAATTAATATTGAAAATTGGATCGTACACAATCATTTTAATTTAACTGTTCCAAAATTCCCCCAGGGGCGGGGTATTCCCCCACTCTTCCCTATTGACAAAAAAATGACACTTAATGAATATTAAAAGTTGGATCTACTTAAAATAATTATTGAGTTTACTGTTGCAAAATTCCTTTTGGAATGGAATTCCCCCACTTTTCCCTACCAATAAAAAAAAAAAAAATAGCAGTTTATATTTTTTTGCTTTGTTGAATACAGCTGTGGTAAAAATCATCTGCTTACGAAATATTTTTAAGACCACAATCACCTATACTGAGATTTTTCTTTCTCCCAATTCAAATACAAGATCAGGAAACATTTTTAATTTAAAATTCACAAGCGACGATGATGATTTCTATGAAGAATATGAATTCTTATCCTACAATAGAGGATTACGGTATTCTGATCCTCAGTTTGTAGAAATTTTGAAACGGAAAAGTCCTATATATTGTTTTTTTTAGCCGATGGCAAAAAAAAGTTTTCATTCGATATTGTCTTTAGGACATCAGTATAAAAGAAATTTTCATTGAATGTTTAAAACAGTGATGTTTTACAAAACAAATTATATTCGTATAGAAGTGAAAACATGTATTGTATTTAAAATCTTTATTGTATTATTTTTTTTAGTGTTAAAGTTATTTAGAAATTTTAGGACTAATTTCAATATTATTAGAAATATTCTTAATTTATTTTAGATGTTTAGTTCTGATTGTAAAGTTCGAATTCGCATTTTTTTTTATTATTTGTTTATTTATTTATTTATATTTTTTTTTTGTGCTTTTCAAAAATATCTGTCGAAGTTTTATGAAAAAAAAAAAAAAACAGAAAATAATGTAATAAGATATTAAATCATATTTTTCAAAGACAGGAATATTGAATCAGTTTAGTATTTTTTTATTTTTATTTTTTTTTTAATTTAAAGAAATACTTGCTAAATTCGGAATCTATTGTCGTGAAATATTAAAAAAAAAAAATGAAATTTAACAGATTTGATTAAAAGTTTTAATCAAAGTGAAAACAATACATATACATGTATAGTTTGTGAAAAATTATTTTGCTTTTTAAAGAAGTGTACTAAAATACTAAAATAATCAGTAGATAAATTTAAAAAAAAAAAAAAAAAAAAAACGAATTTGGGCTAAAATAACAGATTAAGGAACAAATTACCATGAGAATCCTAAAAGGGGACACATCAAGTGGGGAAAAAAAGTATGTATTAAACACTTAAAAATATTTCCTATTCCCCCGCAGGAGTTCAACTATGTTAGCCAATAAGATCAGTAATGCTTAGTTTAAAAATTGGTTATATATCTACTTGGATTATCAAAAGCATAACCTTGTTATTACTCATTTCCGTAACAATATAACTTTGCCGCCAGACAAGGTACATAAATGGGCCTAATTAGCCTGCCTAATAATTGGTTATCAAATTAAATTGGGTTGTTTAAATTACAGTTGTGGACATATTGAGCTCTTCAAAGTCTGTGTATTCTTCTAAAAGAGAGAATGACCCCTCTAAAGCAGTGAATTTCAAACTTTTTGAAGTCGAAGCGTACTCTTTAAAAACCTACAAATACAAATAATTGTTGGCGCACTAACATACAAATTTCTGAGAATTAAGCATTCGCTACTTACGCCTCACAGTTCTATATCCACAAGATTAACTCCACAGACTACTACTTGCAGACGGCGAAGTCCCAGCAACTGCAATGAAAATTATCTTAACATTGAAATCACATAGACGCTAGCGCTCCTCATAGACAACCATAGAAAGTTACTACTCACCTAGTTTCTCGGAAATATTATTTGGCGCATTATTGTTGTTTGGCGAATTTTTATGCGAGAAGAAACAGAAAAAAAAAAAAAAACCAACATGAAAGATTCGGTTTTTTTTATTTATTTGTTTTGTTAATTTTTTTTTTTTTTTTGAAAGTTATCTTCGAACGGGAAAGCTGACAAGAAAAAGCATAACTATATTTATTTTTATACGTGGGCATATATTTCTTTAGAACAGTGGGGGCCAGACCAAATGATCTTATCGACCACTTTGGGAAATGCATCCTAACTCCACGGGCCGCATATAAAATTATATATCCCGCTATTAGCTTTAGACTCACGATAGAGATTTTTTGGAGTGAAAACTTGAAACATAATGAGTCATTATTTTTGTGCTTACTATTGTTCTTACATGTAAACATAGACAATATAATAATGACGATACTGAATGCACATTGTAAAGAATTATATAATACTAAAAATGAAATATAAAAAATATATAAGTATAAACGGAATAAACAAAATGAAATCATGAAAAATATTTATTTGACTGGTGCGATATTTGTTTCTCCACTCTTTCACTTAGCTTTTGGAAATCGATCTCCATTTGGGTATTGCACATCGTAATGGGTGTTGCGTCCGTTATGTTTGAGCGTGTTTTGTGTTGGGTCAATTTCGGAAAAAAAAAACGATTCGCAGGTATCAATTGAACTAAAGTCTAATAACTTGAACTAAGAGTCTGGTTTGCTTTCCTATCAAAAATCAACTGTGCATATCTAGGAATGGTCACTGCGTCACTGAGGTCACTTAAAGTGAAACATAGAACTTGTTATATTAGATATTCCGAGGTACGTGTGCATCAAAACTGTAGACTGTAAACTCATCAATAAAACAGGCAATATCTGTCCCTATATTCGCAAGAATATTAGTTTAAAAGTTCATATTTTTTTCTCATCATTTTGGCAGTTCATTTTTGAATATAGGGATGCATATAATGTTTTTTTTTAATACATTGGTTTTCACTACTTTAGCCATTATGAAATAAATATTTTTTGTAAAAGTGTGATAAATCTCATTGGCCGGAAAAATATTCAAGACGAGCCGCGGGTTGGTCACCCTTGCTCTAGAATAACACAGGGGGCAATAACAAATCTTCTAGGGCGCACCCTTTGAAAAACACTGCTCTAAAAAAGAATAATCTTTTTGTTTTTCCCTTTAAAGAGGGAAAAATTCGCGGTGTTTTTTTAAGTGATTCAACCGGAAGAAAATCGAAAGTTTACTTTTTATCTAATATTATGGATGTTATTTTTATTTTTATTTCGGATGAAACGTGTTATTTGGAATTATCTGTTCTTGCACGTGGTTATGATGAAACAACTGATTATTTCTACCCGGACTTGGTTGTACGTTCTATTGGAACCGAAACGTGTACAGCACGTTAGTCACGTGCATTTATCTTAAGTAATTGTATTCTTATATATCTGGGAAAGATAAGGATTTCTAAAAATAAGTAATGACCTTTTTGTTCGAATTTAGGAACGATCATGTACTGGAAATGATTTGAATCGTTTGCTGAAATTAATTTTTTTAATCGTTTTTTATTTATTAAATTATTAATTGAATAAGAAAAATACGACTGACATAGTTATGTTTCTCAGCTTTTTTAACCCAAAACAATTTTTTGTTCATGCAAATGATTAAATATAGTCAATTTATTTCTATTTTTCTGTATTTCCTCGTAGTGAAACAACTCTGGATTGAGCAACTCTGGAGACTTGAGACTTGAACAGGTTTGAGAACTTTATTGACACACAACTTTACTGCACACAAACAATATTGAACACATTTAAAGACACATAATAGATACGTGGAAGGACTCCACTTCTGAGGCAAAAATAAAGATCTCAGGTACACACTGGATGCGCGAAATATACCTCTTCGGATGAGAGTCTGTAGGCCAGCTATTATGCCGGGTTGCCGTTAAGATATTTCCTCTCGGGATGAGAAATTATGAACTAAACGTTTCTCAGCGCCAGTGCCTGTACTTCCTCTTGGTGAGATCTCAAGGCCTGTGACCATTTCTCCTGAATGCCACAGAGGGTGCTCTTTGTATTGGTGTAGGATGAAGCACTGTTATATCCTGTCTGAAATTGGCAGCAGTCTTCCTGTAATTGAATTTTAAGTTGTAGTTATGAAATCTATCTATCTTTCTATCTATATATATATATATATAAATACGTATAATAAACTATTGTAAATGTTTTTTTTAAATGTTAATTAATTTTTAAGATGTAAATGTGTTAAAAATCAATTGCAATGACAAATTTGAGTAACTTTATCAAAAGAGTTTTTCCAGAAACTGTCCTTTGGGACTTCAGTGGGACATAAAATTACTCCTTTATAAGAACTGCGATGTGCGCTAGATTAGGGAGTCTTCAAACTTTTTAACTTAAGGGCCACACTAACTGTTGCACTCACTCAGTCACAATTTCGGGCCAAGACCGAATTATTTAATCATGTCAATATACTATAATTTTCAATTACGCAACCACTCACAATCATCCATGCCAATGCCAGATTCAAACCTTGAAGCCAAGTTACCAACGGCAGAGCAGCCAAGTTTAGCCACCAGGCAGCTTGCTATATTTTGGAAAGTTACTGTGCTAGTCCGTTATCAAGAGCTTATAATATTTATTTTTCATTATTATTAGAATTCATTTTTCCTTCTTTCAAACATATCGCCATGAGGGCAAAAATGTTTGCTATAGATGATAAAACAAGTGGAATATTTTCAATCAAAGACGCCAACGATGATAATTACAATATCCGGTAACTTTTTACATGAAGCTAAAAGCATCTGATTTCCATTAGTATTTTCTGTGTTATATTATTATTTTGTCTAAAAATAAGTTTGGAGAGAGAAATCTTATACCGTAAATTGTGCACACTTTGGGCTATAGTTGATCGCGATTGCTGAAAATTCCGAACCACTAACAATAGCACGGCTGTTCGATATTTATCGGTAAATGAACAAACATTTATCTAGAATGGAGAAAAACCCAGCAATCTAAATCAATTTCAGAAATAAAATAACTCCATTTTCATAAAGCGAATAACTTATTTCATTTTAAATTAATTTTTTTATCCATAAACTTAAAAAAGTATGAACTAAAGAAATAACAAGTAATATATAAAAAAAAAAATTTAATTGATTCATTTTTACTTTTTTTTATAACACTCTATTGTCGCAGAAAGTCCTTTATAAATAATTTTCATTCAATTTTTTTAAGTAAAATGCGCTTTCTAAGAGTTCTAACCTAAGAGTAACACATTTTTTCATTTCTTGTTATTTTTTTTTTTTCTTTTTAAGTTCTAAGGCGAAATCTATTGGCAGATATATGCAACTTAAATTTGAAAAGAACTAAAATGAATTAATTAATTTAATTACTGAATGAATATTTGAAAAACTGTATTAAAAATCAGTGTCATCCACTACAATTTCAAAAATGTATTTGAACTGGATTTGACAAAAAAAAGTATTTTATGAACGATTGAACATTTGAACAAGATATTAAAAAATAGTGAGCTAATAGAAGGAATTGAAAAATATGCTACAATTAGCGTTATTTGGCGATTTATCTCCTTTGGCTGAAATTAACTATCCTTATATAAGCCAACGCCCGTAATATAGCTTTTTTAGAAAAATTGACTTAAAACATGGAAATTTTCGACAATTGCAAGTACCAAATCTTTATTTTATTGCTTCACCTCTTCGTAGAAATATTTAGGATGCGCTGCCATTTTAAATCTGATAAATTATTCTGAATAATGGGTATAAAAGAAATAACAATTCCGAAAAGTTTTTCATGTGTTTATACTTTTAGTATTATACTTCCTTGTTGCATCAAATTTAATATAATGATTAAGTATTTTTGTCCACAATTGCTAAAAAATGAATGATAGGAGAAAAATATATCGCTAGACAAAATATTTCAAACAGATGAAAATATTTCATGCAAAAATTAAAATCGATTTCTGTGTTTTCATATTTTTTTTTATCAGAAAACAGGCCTAATTAATGATTTATAATTTCACAGTTTTTTAATTCAGAAATGTCCATTATATAGATTATATTGATAAATGTTGAAAATGTTTTAATAAGTCAAAATAATCATTCTCTTTAATTTCGTATTCTAAAAATATTCTAATCGAATTTCAAACTGATAATATATA
>BPLR01002133.1:0-36264 GCA_021605095.1 Caerostris extrusa
GTTACAGGCCGTTGCTGGGCGTAGGGCTGACAAATATACGCCGAAAAAGGAAAAAATCTGCCAGAAGTCAGACGGCTTGGCTACCATAGGGCTGTTGCGCAACTGATGATAATGATAATAATAGTAAATATTTTTATAAAAGTACCCGGTATTCGAAAATAACCCCAGCTGGTATTTTTCTGCATTTTTGAAGAGATTAATATATAAAAGTATGTCCCTTGAATTTTATCCTATTATTATATTAAACTCATTGAAGACAAAACAATAAAAACAACAAAGTATGAAGTGATAAAAGGCAGAAAAGGATTGGAGAAGACAACCCCAGAAACAAAAAGGTTCCAATTTCGAATAGCTCAACCGTTTCATCACGACATGGCACACAAAGCTCTTGTTTTCTGCTGCAGAGATTAGGCGGGAAACTATTTCCAGGAATTTCAAACACCCCCGCGAAGGAAACAATTCCAAAAAAAATTTTCTGAGGTAGAAAAAGAAAAGGTAGAGGGAAAATATAAAGCTTTGAATGAAAATTTAAAGAAAACAAGAGCACACAAAATAAAAAATCTTCTTTTCCAGAAACAAAATCCTCTCTTTTTAAAAAAAAAATAGTACAGGAATTGAATTGCGGGAAATGATAAATTGAAATGCATGACAAAGCATATTTATTCACTCAAAAGGTTGTTGTTTTCTTTTTTTTTTTTTTTTTGAAATCTACTTCAACAAACTCAGAATCAGATGGGTAACGAATTTGCGAAAATATATTTGCAAACAGTAAGCTTGATCGAACATTTTTGAAAGGAAAGCTACAGGCATGAAAAATTCGCGAGTAGTCATTGAAAATATTTAAATGAACTGGAAAAGAAGAATAAAGAACACGATCTAATTTCATGTAATTTAAAGAATTGTTCTACACTAAAATGATTGATGGCATTCACATTTTAATACTGTTTTATTTAAAGGTTATTAAAAAACACTACCTGTTACTTATGCACCTTTCTGATATATTTTATTCATTTTTTGCAAATTTGATTTTATAAATTTTAAAATCAGTTTTTCCATTTAGCAAAAATATTTTACTTATATTTTCAAATAATGTATTGCATACATTTTTTAAAATATATATATATTTAAATAAGATTAGCTATAGCTAAATTTATAAATCTATTTGGTAAATATATTAAGTAGTATGTTATATAGTATTATAGTACGTACTACTATAGTGTATTACATAGTACTTATATATAATTTACATAGTATAGTTATTTCGTAATAGTTTATCTTAGTTAAATATTTAGGGGCTAGATGAACGAGTGTCCGAAGCTTGGTGCTACAGGTTTCGGGTTCGTATCCTGGCAGCGACAGAAATATTTGTATTGGTTTGAATTTACCTTAAACTGTAGGTCCCCGTCTAATATGACCGTAGACGATTCGGCGTATTGCTAACAACCCTGTCCCACAAAAAAGAAAATATCTTCTGCCAGATTTTTGGGACAGAAGATTTTTGCGGGATAGAGTTGTTAGTTGGCTCAAGGAGTTGTTGCGCCATTGAAGAACAGAAGAAGTTTTTTATTTGATTATTTATCAATATTTCAAATGAAATTACTAAAAACTTTTAAAAATACTCATTAAATTTGTTTATTTTATTCATGATCATAATTATGTAGAAATTTTCATCATAATCTTCATAATGTGCCAAGGACGTCTGCCTACACGTAGATTTTGAGACAATAGATGTTTTTGTTTTTACGGGGAAGTCATCCCCGGGGGTTTGTTGTCAATCCTACGCCCAACAGTCAAATTAGAACAGGATCTACTGTTTAAAGTGGATTCCGAACCACTAAAAACATCCATGGCACCTGAATCTTGTGGTATGGAGCGCTAGACACTCGGCCATCAGGCCCCATGAGGAAATTTTAGAAATCCTAAATATATAATTTGCCGCTAGTGTTTTTATAATGAATAATTTATAAATCTTTCACAAGAATTATTCAATGAATATTAAAATTATTTGTGAAATGAATTTTCAATTTATTTCAACACAAATAAAAACTGCGCAACTGTAACGCAGACACAACTCATAAAACCGCAAGAAATACATTATAAAATGTATTAAAATATTTAGTATAAAATTCAGAGATTTTAAATACATAATAATGTTTTAATACTTCTAAACGTGTTTCAGGCTTGAATAGTGGCTGTGGTATGGATGCTTGTTAGTTGTTCGTTAAATGTAAGTCCCGTTCGATTTAGCCGTGCAAAAATGACCGTAGACAAACCTCTATACATTCAAAATTAATTTAATTTTTTAAAAAATAATTTTACAAACTCGAATTTTTAATAAACTCTATTTGAGCCATATGTAAGAGGAAATGAGAGAAATAATTTAAACATTTTTTAATCATGATTAAATTTGAAACAAATATTTTAAAAAATAAATGAAAAGCTCTTCAATTTTATTTAAATAAATATGTCTTGATACATTTTATTAACTTGACTTTTATGAATATAATAATTTTTAAAAAGTTTTAAAACCCGAATCTATTTTTTGAAAGAAATATATATAATTTGTAATAAGTATAAAAAGACTTTCTACGAAACTTTTTGTCGCAAATATAGAAGTTGGATATTTAACTTAAAATATCAATTTTTCAAAAAAAAGAATATATAAATTTTTAAAGAAGATATTTACAATAAATTAAAAAAATTAAACCGAAAAGGAACTTAAAACCAACATGATTTAAAATTTTTTTTTCTCATATTACGCATCCTTCTATCTGCAATATTTTTTAAAAACTAATTAGTGTAATTTGTTTTCTTCTGAAATACGTAATTATTTTAATTTACTTATAAGTTTTTTAAAAAATTTGCATTAAATAAATATTAAAGCCTTAAATTTATAATTTTCTGTTTTAAATAAACTGAATAAATAAAAACAAATTTAATAGTAAAAAGTAAAGCTTGTTTTCATACGCTGTATTATATTTGCTTATGAAATTATAATTAATTTATTTTTATTAAGCAACATATAAAAAAAAAATATACGAATTATTCTGAATTTTAATATCTATACTCCTATAAGTATTTTACAAGAAGATGATATTTTTGTAAATCTGTAGCTTCAACCACTATTATAAAATCCTAGAGAATGATTGAATAAATAAAATTAAATAAATTGTAGTTTGCATTTCATAATTAAGGCCGGTATCATTATAAAAACTATCAGTAGTTCAGAATCCACTTTTTAAACAGGGTCACTGTCTAAAATGATCGTAGAGCGTTGTGTGTAGTGCTGACAATCCTACTTAGGATTGTTAAGTGAAAAGAAAACATCTCCTGTCTAGAAATCAGCCAGCAGACAGACGGTCTTGAATATCATGGGGCTGTTGGGCCACAGATGATGATGATAGTAGTAAAATATTTTATAAAAGTGTCCGACATTCGACAATAACAACAGCTGGTATTTCTCTGTGTTTTTTGAAGAGATTAATATATAAAAAGTATGCTACGGAACTTTTATTTCCATTACTATTATTTTGAAAACATTGAAGACACAGCAATAACGCAGAAAAGTATAAAGCGATAACAGGCAGAAAATGATTGGCAAAAAGACAACCCTCGAAACAACAAGGTTCCAATTCTAAACAGCTCAACCGTTTCATCACGACATGGCACACAGAGCTTTCCTTTTCTGCGGCAGATATTGGGCGGGAAACTATTTCCAGGAATTTCGCAAACACCCCGCGAAAGAAACAATTCCGGAAAAATCTTCTGAGGTAGGAGAAAGAAAAGAGCAGAAAGAGGAAAGGATCAAGTCCGAATGAAATTTAAAGAAAACAGCACAAAATAAAAATCCTTTACAGAAACAAAATCCCTTTTAAAAAAAAACACAGGAATTGAATTGTGGAAATGATGAAATGAAATGCACAACAAAGCGTATTTATTGACTCAAAGGTTGTTTTCTTTTTTTTTTTTTTGAAATCTACTTCAACAATGCAAAGATATGTAACGAATTTGCGAAAATATGTTTTGTAGATAGCATGTTGGATCGAAAATGTTTCAAAGGAAAGCTACAGGCTTGAAAATTTAAAAGTAGTCATTGGAAATATTTAAATGAACTGGAAAACAAGAATAAAGAACACGATATAATATGTAATTTAATGAAAATGTTCTCCATTAAAGTGACTGATGAGATTCACATTTTTAATAATGTTTTATTTGGCTATTATTAAAAAGCGGTCTGCTACTTATGCAGCTTTCTATTATATTTTGTTCATTATTCAAATACATATTCAATCGTTTCAAAATACATATTCGAATACGAATAACTATAGCTAATTTAGAAATATAATTAGTTAATATATTAAACTAATTAAATGTGTAGGGGCTTGACGCATGTGTGACTGGCGCTTGGTGCCACAGGTTTCCGGTTCGAATACCAGCAGTACCATGTATATTTATATTGGTTCGGCCATGGTCCAACATGGACAGTAGTACAGAAAGTTAGTTAGTTATATATATATTCTCTTTTTTTCTACATATATATAGAGAGAGATAGAAAAATTGATGAGTATAAAAATTGTGATTCTGAAAAAAATTGTGTGTTTTTTTTCGATAATATTACTTAATTAAAATTAATTATTTCGAATTTTATAAACAAATGCATAATAGTGTACGAAAACATGCTTTTTACTATTTTTACTATTAATTTTTTTTTTTATTTATTACAGGTTATTTAATACAGAAAATTATAAGTTCATGTTGTTTATAAGGTTCATGTTGTTTATTCATACATTTCTATCTGTGTTCCATTTTTTGTTATTTCTTAAAATAATATTATTATTTCACTCTGCAGATTTAATTATTTCCACACTCCTTTTGTAAAGACTTCAAATTTATTTAAAAAAAAAAAAAGAAAATCTCCTTAACTTATAAACCAATATTTAGATTAAAAGTGAACAAGCTGACTGTTCGTGGAAAAAAAATTTCTCATCACATTAGTTAGTAGCGAAAAATTGTTATTTAAAAAAAATAAACCGAATTTACGTAGAGAACAGTTTTATTTTACCAATTCTTCTTCAAAAAATATTGAAATAAATGTACGATATCAGCATCAAATTTACTTGCGGGAATGAAAATGATTTGCCCTCAGTTTTGCTTAACTATATTTTTATATTAATTAGATTTTACAATCCAGAACAGTCAGAAAATAAAATGTTTTAAGTGAATTTTTTTCTTTCCTAAAAACCGCAAGGCACACATCAGAAAATAAGGTTTTTATTTTTTACCATACTTTAGCATGCTCTCAAATTACGAATTTTGGTTCGTTTTTCATTCTTTCTTTTAATCAAGAAAAGTTATTTGCTTTCAAAGAAGAATTCTTTTTATTTATACTTGTTCTCTTAGGAACTTCCATGTTTTCATTAATGAGCTACTAAGAACTTAAAAAAAAAAAAAAATATTGCAAGTAGAAAGATGCGTAATATGAGAAAAACAATTTTTTTTTTTTTCTTAAAAATCAAGATAGGTTTTAAGTTCCTTTTCGGATTTAATTTTTTTTAATTTATTGTAAATATCCTCTTTAAAAATTTATACATTTTTTTTTTTAAAAAAAAAGTTTTTTTTTTTTTGTATTAAAAATCCTGACTTTTCTGTGTTTGACAAAAAAGTTGTGTATAAAGTCTTTTTATACTTACTTAAATATCAAATTTTGCATGTTTCTTTTGGAAAATAACGATTCTCTTTTAAAACTTTAAAAAATGACTCTATTCCTAAAAGCGACGTTGATAAAATGTTGCAAGGCATATTCATTTAAATAAAATTTTTATTTATTTTTAAAATGTTTGTCGTAAATTTAATTATGATTAAAAGATTTTTTATTATTTCGTTCATTTTATCTTACTTACTGCTCAAATAGTGTTTATTAAAAATTAGAGTATGTAAAATTATTTTTTTGAAAAATAAATTAATTTTGAAACTATAAAGATTAATTAATTTTGAAACTATTATTCTGATTTTATACTATTTAAAATCTATGAATTTTATACGAAATATTTTCATAAATTTTATAAATGTATGAAAACATGGAGGATTCAAAGGGAAAAAGTGGACTTTACTCCACCCCGGGCTTTAGGCACCCATTTTAGTCACCTTTTACGACATGCATGTGCTACAGTGGGAATTGTCTAACCCGGACCCACATGGGACTACATAAGTTTTAATACTTGTGTTGACATGAGTTGAAATTTCATTTCGAATATAATGTTAATATTCACTGAATAATTCGTGGGAAAGATTTCTTAATGATTTAAAAAAAAAAAAACTAGCTACAAATTATGTATTTAGGTTTTTAAAAATTAAACATGGGGCCTGATGGCCGAGTGACTAACGCCCTGGCCCTTATTGCCACATATTTTGATTTCAGTTTCGGCTGTGCCACGGATGTTTGTAACGGTTCGGAATATACTTTAAACCGTAGGTTCAGGTCTAATATGACTGCTGAGCGTTGGGCGTAGGGCTGACAACCCTACCCTTAAAAAAGCATCTCTTGTCTCGAAATCTGACAGTAGGAAGACGGCCAACGCTCACCATGGAGCAGTTGCGTCACTGGTGATGATTATTAAAAATTCTACATATTTATGATCATGGATGAAAATAAAAAAAATACTAATGAATATTTTTTTAAAATTATAACAATTGCATTTAAAATAAGGGTAAATAGCAAATAAAAAATTTGAATCATTTAAACAAAACTTTGAATTATTTAAACAGTTCTTCTTTTTCTCTATTGGCGCAACAGCCCCATGGTGGGCCTAGGCCATTTGCCTACTGGCGTATTTTGAGACAGGACATGTTTTCTGTTTGCAGGGTAAGGTTGTAAGCAAATACCCAATGCTCGACAGTCATATCATATATATTAGAAAATTTAAAAACCCTATACATTTATAAAACGTAAATTTTTATGTTAAGTAGTTAGATATTGTGATTAGTTTTTCATACCTCTCTCGCTCTCTCTCTCTCTCTCTCTTTATATATATAAATATATATATATACAAAAACAGAATACATTTATAACAACTCACTCCCCGACATTACAGTTCATGTTGGATCACGGTTATCTGCCTACTGGCAAATTCCGAAATAGGACATTTCTTTTTTTCGGGTTAGGGTTATCAGCCCTACGCTCTACAGACATATTTGCTCCATTACGTTACTATATTTTTGCTAAAAAGAAAAACTGATTTTAAAATTTATAAAATAAACAAAATAAATAAATAAATTGAACAAAAAGTTAGTAAAAAGATGCATAAGTAACAGACATTTTTTTTAATAATCTTTAAATGAAATATTATTAAAAATTTTGAATCTCATCAATCACTTTAATGGAGAACATTTTCCTTGAATTACCTGAAATTATATCGTGTTCTTTATTTTTCCTTTCCAGTTTGTTTAAATAATTTCAAAGACTACTCCAGAATTTTTCTTGCCTGTAGCCTTTCCCTTTGAAAATGTTCGATCCAACATGCTATCTACAAATATATTTTGCAAATTCGTTACCTATCTGATTCTGCGATTGTTGAAGTAGATTTCAAATAAAAGAAAACAACGTTTTGTGCAAATAAATATGCTTTGTTATGCATTTCATTCATCATTTCCCCACAATTCAATTCCTGTTCTGTTTTTTTAAAGAAAGGATTTTTGTTTGTGGAAAGAGGGTTTTTATTTTCTTTAAATTTCATTTGGAGCTTTATCTTTCCTCTCCTGTTTTCTTTTCGCCACCTCAGAAGATTTTTCCGGAATTGTTTCCTTCGCGGGGGTGTTTGTGAAATTCCTCGAAATAGTTTCTCTCCAAAGATCTGCCGCAGAAAACAAGAGCTCTGTGTGCCATGTCGTGATGAAACGGTTGAGCTATTTGGAATTGGAACTTTTTTTTTTCGGGGGTTGTCTTCTCCAATCATTTTCTGCCTGTTATAGATTTATGCTTTATTGTTTTTATTGTTTTATATTCAATGTGCTTAAAATAATAATAATGTTAATAAAAGCCACGAAGTATATTTTTTATGTATTAAGTTCTCTTCAAAAACGCAGAAAAATACCAGCTGTTGTTATTTTCGAAAACTGTACACTTCTATAAAAATATTTTACTACTCTAATACACAGATATATAGCAGACTCAGCTTTTCCCACGAAGCTTCTATGCTGCTCCTACGCTGTTTTGAATTCATCAGAAAAACCTCTCACTCAAATCTGACAGCAGATATTCCGTATCCTATATTATGAGACCTAGTAAATTAGCGAAGGTCTATCCGACCACATAGAAAAACTATAGATTGAATATGGACTACAGCATGAGTTGTTCCATCGTGATTGATGATCGACCACGAGCTGAGAAATGTCTACTCCAAAGAAGAAGTCAGGAAATCTGAGATCTATCCCCTTCCTGTTTACTGATTGTTTTAAAAGAGGTTTTTTTGGTGAAGATGAGAGATAGTTCTGCGACGAGTAAACAAAAGTTTTGTTTATGTTTCTGAAAGTCTTACAAAGTGTACAAAGTTCTGCTTACAAAGTGAGCATCTGATGGTTTCGTGTATCCCTCCTTGTGATAATTAAGGTCTGCCGCAGAGCTGGTGAAATAGATTCGATGTAGACTTGAGAACTCTGAAAGTTCTCCGTCCATAGAGTGAACTGCACTTGTGAATCAAAGTAAATTCTTTGTTTTTCATTTTTTGAAAATAAATTGTAAAAGTAGAGTTCTTTATGCACAAATATATAATGCTTGTAAATAAAAAATAAAGTGTTCCCATAAACCTCAAAGTGGCTGTCTTTTGAAGTAGTTAAAAGTCTAGTATAGGCCAAGACGATACAATATCAATTCGATATAAAATACTCACTTAAAAATAAAAATTGAAATTCTGAAAAATTCCTATATTTTTCTATAATATTAATTAATTAAAAATTAATTATTTAGAATTCCATAAACAAATACATAACAGTGTATGAAAACAGGTCTTAATATTTTTTACTATTAATTTTTTTTATTTATTACAGGTGGGAACAAAATACAGAAAATGACTACAAAAATTTAAGTCTTAAAATGTTTATTTAATGCATACGAAAAATTAAAAAAAAAAAAAATTAGGAATAAAATAAAAAAACTGGAAATAATTAAATATTTCAGGTGAAAACAATTTCTAACAATTAGTTTTTAATGAAATAAGTTTTCATCTTTAATATATTAAAAATAAAGGTTCATGCTGATTATTCATATACTTCTATCTGTGTTCCTTTTTTGTTATTTCTTAAAATAATAATGTTATTTCAGTCTTGAGATTTAATTATTTCCAGACTCCTTCTGTAAAGACTTCAAATTTATGAAAAAAATAACAAATCTCGTTAACTTATAAATCAAATATTTAGACTAAAAAGTGAAAAAGCTGATTGTTTGTGGGGAAAAAATTCCTCATCACATTAGTTAGTGGTGAAAAATTATTATTTGAAAAAAAAAAACGAATTTACGTAGAGAACAATTTCATTTTACCAATTCCTGTTTAAAAAACTGAAGTAAATGCACGATATCAGCTTCAAATTTAGTAGAGAGAAAGAAAATTATTTGCCCGCAGTTTTGCTTAACTATATTTTTATATTAATTAGTTTTTACAATCCAGAACAGTCAGAAAATAAAATGTTTTAAGTGAATATTTTTTTTCTTTCCTAAAACCGCAAGGCAGATATCAGAAAATAAGGTTTTTCTTTTTACCATACTTTAGCATTCTCTCAAATTACGAGTTTTGTTTCTTTTCTCTCTTTAATCAAGAAAAGTTATTTGCTTTCAAAGAAGAATTCTTTTTATTTAGAGTTGTTCTCTTAGGAATTTTCATGTTTCCATTAATGATCTCAAAAAAAAAAAAAATTAATGCAAATAGGAAAGATGTGCAATATGAGAAATTTTTTTTTTTTTTTATTTTAAATCATGATAGGTTTTAAATTTCCTTTCCGGATTTAATTTTTTTAATTCATTTTAAATATCCTCTTTTAAAAGTTTATACATTTATTTTTAAGAAAAATTATTTTTAATATTAAATATTGTGACTTTCCTATTTTTAAAAAAAAAAAAGGTTCCGTAGAAATACTTTTTATAGTTAAATATCAAATTTTGCATATTGCTTTCAGAAAAAAGGTTCGGGTATTAAAAATAACTGTATCCCTAAAAGCGACGTTGATAAAATGTTGCAAGACATATTTATTTAAATAAAATTGAAGAACTTTTTATTTTTTTTTTTAAACTTTTAGTTACAAATTTAATTATGATTAAATATTTTTATATTATTTTTCTCATTTTGTCTTGCATGTTGCTCAAATACGTTTTTTAAAAATCAGAGTATGTAAAGCAGACTGATGGACGAGTGACTAGCGCTCGGGGCCATAGATTTCGAGTCTATTGTGGTTGTTCCGAATCCACTTTAAAAAAATTGTTGGGCTTAAGGTTGTAGGTCGCCTGTCTCGAAATCTGCCAATATGCAGATGGGACGGACGTGGAATATGCTGCGGACACGGAAAAACAATAATCCCGCAACACTCTACGATCATGTTAGATCGGGATCTACGGTTTAAAATGGATTCCCAATGACTACGAACATCCATAGCACCTATGTGATTTGAACTCGAAACCTGTGGCGCCAAGCACCAGAGCGCTATCCACTCAGCCGCAGACCCCGTCCCTAATCATTTAATAAAAACAAAATATTATATAATAACTATACCATGTAATACTATACTACATAAATTCTATACACTCTACAGAATAATGTGTACTACTATATAATAATATATAAAATACTATCTAATATATTAACTAATTAGATTTCTAAATTTAGCTATAGTTATTCTTATTTGAATATGTATTGTGAAAATGTATGCAATGTAGTAATTGAAAATATAAGCAAAATGCTTTGCTAAATAGAATACTGATTTTTAAAATTTATAAGCTCAAATGTTAAAAATGAATAAATATAGCAGAAAAATGCAAAAACTAACAGGCGTGATTTTTAATAATCGTTAAATAAAACATTATTAAAAAATTGAATGTCATCAATAACGTTAACGGAGAACATTTTCCATAAATTACATGAAATTATATCGTGTTCTTTATTCTTCTTTTCCCGTTTATTTAAATATTTCCAATGACTACTCACAAATTGTTCATGCCTGTAGCTCTCCCTTTGAAGCATTTTCGACCAAACATGCCATCTACAAATATATTTTCGCAAATTTTTTACCTATCTGATTCTGCAATTGTTGAAGTAGATTTCCAAAAAAGAAAGAAAACAACCTTTGAGTCAATAAATACGTTTTGTTGTGCATTTCAATTCATCATTTCCCACAATTCAATTCCTGTTCTGTTTTTTTTAAAAGTAGAATTTTGTTTCTGGAAAAGAGGGTTTTTATTTTGTGTGCTCTTAGTTTCTTTAAATTTCATCCAGAGATTTTCCTTTCCCCTTCTCTTTTCTTTTCCCTACCTTCAGAAAAATTTTCCGGACTTGTTTCCTTCGCGGGGGTGTTTGCGAAATCCCTGGAAATAGTTTCCCGCCCAAATATCTGCCGCAGAAAGCGAAAGCTTTGTGTGCCATGTCGTGATGAAACGGTTGAGCTATTCGAAATTGGAATCTTTTGTTTGGGGGATTGTCTTCTCCAATTATATTCTGCCTGTTATCCCTTTATACTTTGTCGTTTTTATTGTTTTTCTTCAATGTGCCTCAAAATAATAATAATGATAATAAAAGTCACGTAGCATATTTTTATACATTAATCTCTTCAAAAACGCAGAAAAATACCAGCTGTTGTTATTGTCGATTGCCGGACACTTTTATAATAATATTTTACTACGATCTTAATCATTATCATCATCATCAGTGGCGCAACAACCCCATGGTGGGCCAATACCTTTCTGCCTGCTGGAAGAGTTCTAGACAGGATACAGACGTCTTTTTTACGGAGTAGGGTTTTCAGCTGTACGCCCAACGCTTTACTGTCACATTAGACCGGGACCTATGGTTTGAAGTGGATTCCGAACCACTACAAACATTAATGGCACCGCCGGGACTCGAACGCCAAACCTGTGGCACCGAGCGTTAGTCACTTGGCTAGCAGTCCCATTTTTACTATAATCGAAAAATATGTAGCAGATTCAGTTTTACCCAGGAACTCTCTATGCTGCATCCAAATTTTTGAACACCCCCAACTAGATTGCATCTGAGAGGCTAGAAACCTTCTTCCCATTTCTTTGAAATCAACGAAGGACTTTCTGGCCTTTAAATGTTCTGATTTCCGTCCTATTTCTTTTCTCCACACCTCATTCCCGTACCTGGGGCTAAGTAGCCCCTTACCAGTTAGAAAGATGAAGGTGACAATACATTTTTTTAAAAGAAAGTTATTTTTAATTTTAAAAATTCTGATTTTTCTATGTTTTTACAAAAAATTGCGTCGAAATTCTTTTTATACTTAAATATTAAATTTTGCATATTTACTATTAAAAAATAACGATTCGTATTTTAAAAATGACTCTATTCCTAAAAGAGATGTGGATAAAATGTTGCAAGACATATTTATTTAAATAAAATTGAAAACCTTTATATTTATTTTTTTTAAATTTTTGTTGTAATTTAATTATGACTAAAAGTTTCTATATTATTTCACTCTTTTCATCTTACATATTGCTCAAATAGCCTTTATTAAAAATTAGAGCACGTAAAAATATTTTTTTAACAAAATAAATTAATTTTGAAAGTATAGAGGGCTTGCCGCTCTACTGTCATTTTTGCACACTTCAGGCTAGTTAGATCGGGATCTACAATTTAACGTGGATTCCGAACCACTAACGAAACATCAATGCCACTGCCAAGATTCGAACCTGAAGCCTGTCATGCAAGTATAAAAACATTATTCTGAATTTATACTAAATAAAATCAGTGAATTTTATACTGAATATGTTAGGGTATCGTGGTCAACTCTACGCTCTACACTAATCAGGCCAGAATTGGCAGGTCCTACAGTTTAAAGTGGATTCCGAAGTACTACAAACATCCATGGCACCGCCGGAACTAGAGACCGGAATCTGTGCAATGAGCGCCAGGTATTTGGCATCATGTCCCTACACATTTAATTAGTTTAATATATTAACTAATTATGTTTATAAATTTAACTATAGTTATACTTATTTGAATATGTATTTTGAAAATGTATGCAATGTATTATATGAAATATAAGTAAAATATTTTGCTAAATAGAAAACCTAATTTTAAAATTTATAAAATCAAATTTGCAAAAAAATGAACAAAATATAAAAGAAAAGTGCAAACTAACAGACGTGTTTTTAATAATCTTTAAACGAAGGAATATTAAAAATTTGAATATCATCAATCATTTTAATGGGGAATATTTTTCTTAACTTGCATGAAATTATATCGTGTACTTTATTCTTCTTTTCCAGTTCATTTAAATATTTTCAATAACTACTCGCGAATTTTTCAATGCCTGTAGCTTTCCCTTTGAAAAGTTTCGATCACACACTTTCTATCTACAAACATATTTTCGCAAATTCGTTACCTATCTGATTCTGCGTTGGTTGAAGTAGATTTCAGAAATTGAAAGTAAACAACCTTTTGAATCAACGAATATGCTTTTTTTTGCATTTCAATACATCATTTCCCACAATTCAATTCCTGTTCTATTTTTTTAAAAGAAGGATTTTTTTGAAAGAGGGTTTTTATTTTCTTTAAATTTCATTCGAAGCTTTATCTTTCCTCTCGTATTTTCTTTCTCCTACCTCAGAAAGGTTTTCCGGAATTGTTTCCTTCGCGGGGGTATTTGCGAAATTCCTGGAAATAGTTTCCCGCCCAATATCTGCCGCAAAAAACGAAAGTGCCATATCGTGATGAAACGGTTGAACTATTCGAAATTGGAATCTTTTTTGTCTTGGGGGATTGTCTTCTCCAATCATTTTCTGCCTGTTATCATTTTATACTTTGTCGTTTTTATTGTTTTGTCTTCAATGTGTCTCAAAATAATAATAATGATAATAAAAGTCACGTAGCATATTTTTTATACATTAATCTCTTCAAAAACGCAGAAAAATACCAGCTGTTGTTATTTTCGAATGCCGGACACTTTTATAAAAATATTTTACTACTATAGTCCACAGATATACAGCATATTCAGCTTTACCCAGGAACTTTCTACGGTGTCTCCAAATTTTAGCATATTCCACCTTAAACACGTCTAAGAGATTAGAAACCTTCTTTCTCATTTCTTTGAACCCAACGAAGGACATCCTGTCCGTAAAAGTTTCCAGTCTTTTAGTTCTTTTTCATTTTTTTTTTTTTTTTACTGTTCTCTGCACCTCAACCCTGTCACTATGTAACCCCTCAACCATATAGAAAGCTGAGGAATGAAACATCGGTGGGCCTCTTGCATACCACGAACAGCTCACCAACTACTGAAGGGAAAGGAGAGTGCGTGGGAGGTCGAGGACAGTGGGTCTCCCACCAACTAGCGAAGGGAGAGAAGGAGTATCTTCCGGAGACTTTTAGTGGAACTATTCCGCATTTGTGTTTCGTATGGGAGAAAACCCGGAAAATTCCCACCAGACAGGCGGATTATCTATGGCAAACACGCAGTCCCCATAGAGTTTCTCAAAGCAGTGACTACAACCATGCCGATAGAGGATTCTAACCTCAGTCGTCCTCCATACTATTTACACTCGTTGGCCTGCCTATAATCAGTTTCAGTTCTGCATAGACACCAAAGCTTTAATTTCGGCTTCACTTGTCGGGTTCGAACTCAGATAACCCTATATTCTGCTCACCAGGCTGCTATAAAAAAAACAAGATACAGGCTTCTTTTTATTTTACCTAGGTGTCCTCGAGTTTTGCATATGTGAGATGGCAACAGTTCATTGACAGACGATGAAAGAAGTGTATTACTTTCTCGGAAGACAATTTGGAAATCCCGTATTTGCGTGTCAAATAAAAACCGAGTCTCTTAAAAAAACCGAATTTTCTAAACCTCTTATCTGGTTTCTACCAATTCTAGGTATTCCTAAGACTGGATCTAGTACAGAGACTGGACTTAGCAGAGTTCTGAAATACTACAAGCCAGACCTTTTTTTTTCCTTTCCCCCACCAGGAGATCCAGATTTTGATGTATACCACTGTGTCCAAAAAGTAAGATCAATTTTCAATTTAAAATTCCCAGGGATTACGGAATTTCAATTTTCTTTTCTTTTTTTGGTTGCTGGCACTGCCCTTGACATCTGTGTGAAATTTGACGCCGAAATATTCATTAGTGTTTCAGTTACGCTTGGCTTTGTGAGACGCTGAAACTGAATCGGGTGAATTTTGAAATGTCTGAATTCATTGAGCAAAGAGCATGCTATCAATTTTGTTTGCGGAAACATATAGAATGTTGCAGAAGGCATTCGGTGAGCATTCTTATAAATGGAAAGAAGTGGTATAAACAGTTCAAAGACGGTAGAGAACGCGTTAAAGATGAACAGCGCTCTCTTCGACCATCGACTTCAACCGACGAAGCTCACGTCCAAAAATTAAAGAATTCGTGCTTGCAAATCGTCGATTTACAATTAAATACCTTGCTGATGATGTTGGAATTTCAAAAGGATCGGTCTATTCCCTTTTGAGCCTCAAACACGTCAAATTTCGATTGGTACTGAAAACATTGAATGCGCCCGCTCGCACTGCATTGATTCTTCGTGACTTTTTCGCAAAAATGAAACGCATATCGTTCCACAACCACCGTTTTCACACCGAGCGACTTCTGTCTATTCCCTAAACTCAAAAGACCACTCCGGGGACACCTTTTGAGTCAAATGAGAGATTCAACGTGAATCAGCACGCGCTTTGAACGTCATCGCTGCCGAGGACTTTTTAGCATGCATTGAGGATTGAAAAAAGGTGGCATAAGTGCATTGTGTCCTACTTTGAAGGGATAAAATACATTTGGAAGAATAAATAAAGGGGTTTTGTAAATAAAAAATAATAGGTCTTACTTTTTGGACACAGTATTAGTGACTCCGAATAACAAAATGGGTCGATATTTTTTGTTATTGAAATAATACCATCTTGGAAAAAATTCAAAAAATATAAAGATGTTGTTATTGTAACTTTCAGTGTTAATTCGTTGAATTTTATGTTGAGCCTTATATAAAAATGGTGATATCATTATTTAGTCTCAGTTTATCACTATTAAATATACTAGCTCATTTGATTCCAGTTTTCAATCTAAAAAAAGAAACGCGATTTGAAATATTTTTAAAACATTTGAAAACATTAGAATGTGGCATTTAAGGACGTAGTTACACAAATAAAGAGTATTTTAGGACACGTTTTGAAGAGAAGGTGACGTAATCGTCACATGGGATCTTATGATTGGCACGGCCAATGACGTCCGTCTTTCAAAAGAAGACGAGTGACGTGAACGGAAGGGTTACCATAGCAACGTGTGAAACATGAACGCTCAAAATAAACTTATAAAAATGTATTTATATTTCTGTATCCAGTTTGTTATTTCCACAATATTATTTACAAAGTTTAGATAAGATTGATTTTTATCAAAATATATTGATTTTTCATCATTATAGATTATTTACGGCGCAAAACAAAATAGTAACTATTCACTAGAAATCAGGAAATTTTAAAAAAGAAAGAGAAAAAAAGTAGGAAGAAAAATAAATAATCACAAAACAAAAGTATATTTTGTATTTTATAATCCTTACAAATTTAGAATCCATTTATTTGCATTTTGAGATATGTTTTAATTTTTATTTGTAAAGGCATGAAACTTAATATATATAGTATATATTTATAAAAAAAAACCAAATTGTTTTAAACGCGATAAAAAAAGGTTAATTTTTCAATAATTTAGCGATTTTTATTTTACTATGCTTTAATTAATTTTCCTTTGTTTAAAATTAAATGGAAAAGATAATTATTTAAAACAAATTTTGTATACTTATTCATTATTTTCTAAAATCAAGAATTAAAAAAATAATTCAACATTAAAAAGGAATTATTATTAACATTTTAAATGTATTCAGTTATAGTTAACTTTTATAGAAAGCTTAGGTTTATTATATTTTTAATTAATTAATATTTTCTACTCATATCCATTGTTATAATAGTTAAACTTAGCAATTTAATTAAAAAATAAACTAAATAATTTAGTGAAGGATTAAATTGCATATATAATTCAAATGATTAAAATCATTGTTTGAACAAAATTTTATATAACAGAGAAATGTTTATTGTAACACATTTAAAATTTTTTTAAATTATTCCATAAATTAAAAGAAAAGAATTTGTCTTTACAAAAACATGAAATAAATACTTTTTTACTTAATCTAAAGTACAAAAAAAAAAAAAAAAAAAAAAACTAAGCACTTCTCTAAAAGATTTCTTTTATTTATTGTATAACACTTACAGAAAATTTTTTTTTCAGTGGTATGGAATATATAACTAAAATTATTACTCTGAGTTTTATCTAGATAGTTGCATTAAAAGTGTTATTTCTGAAGGCTTTACTTTTTCACTTTAACCATGTGCAACAATAACGTCAGATATTTGATAAATTCATATTTACCCAAGGTCAACTACATTAGTGCCACTGTGTCACCCCAATTTGGAATGTGTGGTGTGCAGGTTATGCAACTGAATCGTAACTGCGTGTGGTTGGGTTGAGATACTTGAGGCACAGGTTGCAGATGACACAGCTTTATTTGCACACGCACCAGGTATGTGCAGGATGCGCGAAATGTAATTTCTCTCCGGATGAGAGTCTGTAGGCCAACTGACCATTTCTCCTGAAAGCCACAGGGGCCGCACTTGCCAGTGAGTACGAAGAAGCATGGTTACAAATGATCAATTCTAAGGGATGAAACCTGGGAGTTCGTTTTTTCTTTCCCCACTCCTCGAATCCAAGTGTTTGCGAGTCTATTCCCGGCTTAAAGACATGACATTCAAAGAAGTTTCATTTGTCGCGTAACGCCAATGAAAGTTTGGTTTGGTTTGTCGCTCTATGGTCATTTTGTGCACACTTTGGACTGATTAGACCGGTACCTACAGTTTAACATAAGGAAGGTTATATAATTATAATAACATTAATAATTATAGGGCCTGAATGGCCGAGTGGCTAGCGCTCTGGCGTTCAGTACCACAGGTTCCGGATTCGAGTCCCGGCTGTGCCGGTTTTTGTAGTGATGTTTGTAGTGGTTCGGAATCCACTTTAAACTGTAGGTCCCGGTCTAATAGGATCATAGAGCGTTGTGGCGGCATTGTTACTCCGCGTCCGTGGCTTATCTTCAAGTTACACGCGCCCCCTGGGTAATGCAAAGTGAGTACGTTTGTGCAGCGCTTGCCTTAAGGCATCCAAGACTAAGCTGTCTAAGTGTTTGCCAGCTGCCTTTAGAAAGAAAAAAAAAAAACATTAATAATTATAATAATATTTAAGATATTCAAGCCATATTTGAAATCTTTCGATCTTATTCATATTTTTTTGAAACCTTACCATTAATCTAATATATATTTCTATGAAATAATAATGTTTTTAGTTTGCTATAGAACTCTTGAAATTGTCCAATACTTTTTATTTTGAACAAACAGACGGTGCAAAGGTTAAAGTGCTCGCACTCACACGAGAATAGTATCTGACCGCCGAAGCCACAGTCGGGAGGGGCACTTAATTAAAACCCATTTCGCTGTTCTTTCTAGAACACCCTTTAGAGGATATCTGTTTTGAAGCGCTCGTTTTTTTTTTTCCATCCGGTGTCTTTTTCATGACCTTGTTATTCTTTATACAGATCAGATATATCTCATAGTTTAAAAACGATCCTCCTAATTTTCAAATGGTGATTCTGATATTCAATATAGGGGAAAAAAATAAATATTTTGATGAATATAGTGTGTCAATTATGTTAATAATTTTTTTTTTTTAAGGCGTGTACTTTTAGAGTTGGGATGGCTTAGATTATGCGTCTTCCACAAGATAACAGATCTCTTGCTCAGAAGCAATTTTAGCGATCTGATCGCTAATTGCCTAGCGCTCCTGGGCTTTGGTACCACAGGCTTCAAGTTCGAATCCTGGCGGTGGCATGAATGTTTGTGAGTGGTTCGAGATCCATGTAAAACTGCAGGTCACGGTCTAATTAGACTGAAGTGTGTAAAAAACATGACCGTAGAGCGACAAACTAAATCAAGCCATGCTAGCAGTTTAATTAAATTTTTTTCTTTCTAATGCAGCTGGCAAACCACAGACAGCATTTTATTAAAATAACGAGACGTTGTTTTGCTTCAGAAAATAAAATTTATTGATCTTTCTAGTCATAGAAAATTTAGTAAGTTTTATATAAAAAAAAAAAGATAAGCTCTTTTTTTTTTTTCAGTATATATGACAGCGCGCATGCCTGTAAAAATATTATTTAATATGAATAATGTTTATTTTGAATTCAATGAATATTTTAAAAGCAATTTATGTATAATCAAAAATGTTTTGGATTCAAGATAAATTAAGTACTATCGCTTATTTTATTTTTATTAACATTATTTTAATTAACAAACATTAACAGAAATATTTATTTATCACTGAATAGTTATCAAACGATATAATTGAAGCGAAAATAATTGCATGAATAAATAAAGAAAAACAGTTTTAAAAGATTTATATATCTACTCACCCAATAATAAGATGATAAATGTAGTTCAGAAGCAAGTACTGCAATAGAAAGAAGTTAATTAAGTATGCTATAAAGTAAAAACAAAATTAAATAAAAAGCACAGTTTTTTCACGTTAAATACAATTATATTGAGAATATGATGATTTAGTCTTGGTTTGGGCATGAATGCCGCTATATCTACAAGCCTAACCTCTGTACTTGCAAACCAAAGGGAAAGGATGACTATTAAGCCATATAACTCCTATTGGGTGGGCTGTGGCGGTGGAATTTTCAGCGACACGCAGATAAAGCCACGATTTCATTTATTTATATATATATATATATATATATATATATATATATATATATATATATATATATATTTATTTATTTATTTATTTCCAATGGCAGATTATGAACAGTTACAGTTAAAAAAAAAAGAACAACAAAAAAAAAAAACATACAACGACAACAAATAATACAACAAAACATGCTGAAACAGAGTTCATTCATCTAACAATAATGCCAAGTTGTAGTTCCCGGTAACACTTTTAGCCACTAAAAAGTGTTACCGGGTGCACCACGGTGAGGTAGATCTTCTGCGCACCCGCATTATATATATTGATTGATTCAGCAAAGAAGTTAAATAATGTGAAATATCATGAAATAAGCATGACAGAAAGAAAATAAAAGTAGAGCCGCGAGTACCTGATAAAGAACAAGCTTATAGATCCTTCTTCTGTACGTGAACAACTTCGCATAGAAAACAGTAGTTGAGTTGTTGCATTCATCAAAACTATGATCGGCTTCCGATCTAAGGCAAATCTGGCATCTGTTCAAACTGAGACGATATAAACTTCCCATCCCCTTCTTCTTCTTCGAAGACTCAACAGCTCCATGGTGGGCCAAGGCATTCTGCCTACTGGCAGATTCCAAAACAGAAAATGTTTTCTTTTTATGGGGCAGGATTATCAACCCTACGCCCAACAATCATATTAGACTAGGACCTACGGTTTAGAGTAGATTTCGAATCACTGCAAACAATCATGACATCACCAGAATTGGCAGATTCCAAAACAGAAGATGTTTTCTTTTTACGAGGTAGGATTATCAGCCCTACGCCCAACAGTCATGTTAGACTGAGACCTACGGTTTAGGGTAGATTTCGAATCACTACAAACATCCATAACATCACCAGAACTCGAACCCGAAACCTATAGCCAGACTCTCGCCCATCAGGCCCTCTTCGCCTCACCACAAATACATTAAATGATGTACTATGTAAAGTCAATAAGAGAACAACAATTTTAATGAAAAAGTAAATTATCATTACATTGAATTTAAAAAAAAAACTCATCTAATTTTTTTAAACGGCCTGGAAAGGATAAAATATTTGTCTTTCCCTTTAGCACGGGTGGGTCACATTTCCACTAATGCATCTCGCAACATCCAACCAATAGAGTAATTGCTTACCTACGAGACCTTTAGGATGACTGTTGTGCCTTTGCCAGTTGCATGGAAGAAAATCAGTAAAACTCCCGACTGGCTGCTGATTACTGATGCAAGACGCTTTACTTAATATGTTGTAATCACTTTCAAGTTTCTTCGTTTCTGAATGTAATGATTGTACCAGTACGTCACCAGATGATTAGAACCAAGAGGTTTTTGGTTCGACAGGCTTCGTGTTCGAATTCAGGCGATGGCATGGATGTTTGTTAGGGATTCGAATCCACTTTGAATTGTAGTTCTGTGTTTAATTAGCTCTAGTTGTCAAAAAAAGGATCTTCTTGAATATTAGATGCTACATTATCACCAGATTAGGAACTAGAAGATTTCAGTTCAAATCCCAATAAATAATTAAATTAATTGCCCGACTCGTGGTTCGGTGATAACATACTCTGCGGGTGAGCATTAGGGCTGAGGTTCAATCCGTTGGTGACATTGCTGTAGACATTATTTCAAAAACGATGAAACTAGATGGCGTTTGTGATGTTCAGTACCCTTGCCTCAGCCAGACTACCTGGTGGGAGTTTCCCGGGTTTTCTCACATACGCAAATGCGAGGTAGTTCCCCCTAAAATTTCTCCAGGGAAACATTTCCTTCCACTTTCAGCTACACAGAGACAAGCCTTCTACCTACGAGGGCTCCATCACAACAGTATCTGCCCCTTCCCTTCTATCCATGAGTAGACCACTCATCTCGTTCTGACAGACAGTGAGGATTAGTCACAACAACAAGTCAAATTAGACTAACAGTTATATCTGGTTGGTAAGAAATTCATTATTTAAAAGGATTACCAAAACCCAAATTACTTTCCTGCCAACTCAATATTAGTAAAATTTAATAATAACAGCTATATAATGTGTTATCTCGTATTTTAATTTCATTTATTTAAAACCAGATTAAAATAATCTTGAAACTATCAAATAATAATATTATAGTTTTGATATTAAATAGTCTATAAATTATAAACTTTAACCTATAAATGAATTCGTTATATTAGAATTATCTCATTCTAGTAGAATCTTGCACCTTCCTATTAATTCTACAAACACTGAAATTGATATTCTATAACTTTGAAAGTACTTTTTATTATTCTAATGCCTTCCTTAGTTTGTGAAAACTCGATTAAAGCTCTAAATAATTTGAAATGTACTTAATGAAAATTATTTGGTTTTTTTTTATAACATTATTAATTTCAAGGAGTAATTATAATCTAAAGATCTAGGAATGATAATCATAATATTTTTCAATTATTCTATTGGTTATAATAAGGGGATACGCAGCTAACCAATGATCGAATCCTTTGACGGCATTGTTGCAGTCATTGCATTCAGAAACTCTGTAGTGATGGAGACGTAAATCGCATTATGTGTAAATAGTTATGGGTAATCAGACTGTCTGGTGCGATTTTTGCGGGTTTTCTATCATATGACACGATTGTCTCTAAAAAGCCCCACTTGTGGTTCAGTGGCAATACGCGCTTCTGGTGAGCATTAGGGCAGAGGCTCAATCCACTGGCTGCGTTATTCTAGACACTGTTTCAAAAAAAAAAAAAAAAAAAGATTCGATGGCGTTTGTGATGTTTAGCATCTTGCCTCGTGAGACGGACTACCTAGTGTGAATTTTCCGGGTTTTCCCCATACAATACGGAAATGTGGGGTAGTTTCCCCTAGGGTAGTTCCCCTGAGGTAGTCCTTCCGGAAATCACTGTCTCCTTCTTCAGCATCACGTTTCCAAGTCAAAATTTCTCCTACGTGTGTTCCATCGCAACAGAAGCTGCCCACCCCCTTTCCCTTCTTCCCTGAGACCACGGATTCATGGACTTGGTCCAAATGTTGCTGTCCACCAAATGGGATGAGAAAAACCTCTAAAAAGTCCTACTTTTTATTACCCGTCAGTGAACATTTTGCGCAACACTTAAGCGGCATATGATATCTACAGATGTTCAAAAGAAAATACAATAAATGAATCGAAAATCAAATCTTTTCAACAAAATATATTTTCATTATTATTACTGTTGTGACTGGTAATTATCCTTGTTGTGTGTGGGTAAGGGGTATTTCCTTTATTTTTTGTATGAATCCAGGAATGGTAGATAACCCTCCCGGTCACACGGTCAGGTCCAAAAGAACCGGTCGGTTTTGGTGGGACCCTTTTTTGGAGTTTTTGCGGGCAAAAAGGAAGACCCGTTGAAAGCAGAGCGAACGATCTGCGACAGTGCGTGAGCCTGGTACACAATTGTTTGCTGTGAGAATGGCTACTCGGATAATTTATAACATAGATCTATGTCCATCTTTGAATTTGCGGGAAGCATTCTTTTTGTTAAAAGGTTTTGAGGCTACTGGTAAATCACTGTCTACACACTCATGGGAATATTTCATTTCAGGTATGCGTAATATTATGATTGCTTCTCTACAAACATTTTTTTATTTAGTCTGTTTCAAGTGCCAATGTAAAAATCCTAAATTTGATTGTAATTGTATATATTAGTATTCATTAAAAGTAAAGGAAAATAGTTGTTTGTTTCAGTATTCATTTTCGTATTTTTATTAATTGTTTTTATATTAATGTTAAATTATTTGGCCGTCCTACGAGTATACGTCGACTAACGGCATCATTATGTCGGTTTTAACTATTACAATTTGGGAATATTTTCTTCGAACTAAAGAATATTTCTTCCACAATTAAAGAATATAATAAATGAATCGAAAATTAAATCTTTTCAACAAAATATATTTTTATTATTATTATAATTTGGGAATATTTCCTTTGAAATTCACAATCTAATTTTTATTATAAATATAGAATCTAGTTTTCATATAATATATGAATTTCATCCATATAGAACACAAACATAATGCTTCTAAAACACTTTCATGTACTATTTTCGTCTATTTTAAATTGAGTCTGACAACTGTAATAAATTTTATCAAATATAATTTTTTATTTTGCTTAATTGAAATATTGCAGATAATACGAAATTCAATTTATATTTTGAAAAAGCGTCTCTTACAGTTTTCTCTTATAATGGTTTAGACATTTTGTTTGAGTTAAATATGCTGTAACAAAATTTAGCATATTTATTATTTAAAAAGATTATTGGCATTGATATCTGCCTATTTTCCTAGCTGATTAGAAATTTAATAAAAGCCCTCGGGATACAATAATACAGTTTTAGATATGAAATAAACAGAGGGGTAATATTTATCTGCCAAGAATTATTCCTAATCTTAACTTCATTTTACATTGTAAAATTCAATTTATTTTAAATATGTATTTCAATTTCAATTCCAGATAAAATCATTCTAATTAAATTTTGTGCTCATAGAAATACATTTCAAAATCTTTTATATGTATTTTAGATGTATTCAAAAGCTTTTAAATCCGTTTACTCAACATTAAAAGTAGAAATAAAAATTTGAGTGTTTTCAAAGAATTTTTTAAAGCTGAATTGATTAATTGATTTAATTGAAAATATAAATTTGATCTACTTGAAATGAAATTCTAAAGCAATGCTTTAAAACTCATCATAAAACATATCATCGCATTTTTTACAAGGGAATATGCTTATTATGAGCTTTATTATCATTTGAAATATGGATAAGTCACAAAAATATCATGGCATTAATTCATATGGGAATATACTTATGACTTAATATGAATTTCATGACTTTAAAAATATAGATAAGTCATAAAAAGCATCGTATTTTTTTATATGGGAATATGCATATGACTTATTTTGAGCTTATTACTTTTACAAATATGGATAAGCCATAAAAAATATAACTGTTCGTGCATGCTTTTACCTGAATTGTATCATCAATAATATATTCATTTAATTATAAAGTTTTTTAAATAAATGTTAGTTAGTGAATTTGTTTGTGTGCGTTAACTTGTCATTTTCAGAAAAGAAAATCAAGTATTTGTGCATAGTAAAGTACACAAGTAATATCCCGACTCGTGGTTCATTGGCAACTTGCGCCGCTGGTAAGCATTAGGACGGAGATTCTTACGGACGCTATATCACAGCAGAAGTTGCCCCGCCCCCCCTTTCCCTTCTACTATGACACCATGGACTTGATCTAGATGCTGTCTACCAAGTGGGATAAGAAAAAAACTTCTAAAAATCCTCTTTTTTAATACCCGCCGGTGGACCTTTCGTGAAATATATAAATGGTATATGAGATCCACCTATGTTCAACAAAAAAATTAATACATGAATCGAAAATTAAATCTTTTCATCAAAATATATTTTCATTATTATTACCATTCGAAATATTTCCTTTGAAATCCACAATCTAATTTTTATTTTATACGTATAACCTCGTTTTTATTTAATATATATATATTTAATCCATATAGAACGCAAACAGAATGCTTCTAAAACTCTTTCACGTCTGACCGATGTAATAAATTTTATTGAATATAATTCTTCATTTTGCATTATTGAAATATTGCAGATAATACGAAATTCAATTAATATTTTGAAAAAAGCATCTCTTAGAGTTTCCTCTTATAATGGTTTATGCATTTTGTATGAGTAAAAATATGCTTTAACAAAAATTGAGCTTATTTATTATGTATAAAGATTATTGACATTGTATCTGCCTATTTACCTAGCTGATTAGAAATTTAATAAAAGCCCTGAGAGTAAGTCTTAAATATGAAACTAAACAGAGAGGGTAATGTTTATCTGGCAAGAATTACTCCCTAATCCTGAACTGCAGTTTGCATTCTAAAAATTTAATTTATTTTAAAGATGTATTTCAATTTCAATTCCAGACTTATCCATTCTAATTAAATTTTGTACTCATAGAAATACATTTCAAAACCTTTTATAAATATTTAAAAGCTTTTAAAACCTTTTACTCAACGTTAAATTAAAAGAAGAAATGTAATTTCAATGGAATTTTTAAAGCTAAACTTATTAATCGATTTAATTGAAAACAAATTTGATTTCCTAAAATTAAATTATTAAGTTGTGTTTTAAAATTCGTTCATAAAATATTATCGCATTTTTTTTTTATATGGAATATATGACATATTATGGACTTCAATACCTTTACAATACGAATAAGTCCTAAAAGAATCATCTCATTTTTCTTATATGGGAATATGCGTAATGACTTTTATGAGCTATATTACCTTTACAAACATAGATAAGACATAATATACAATAAAAAACATAAATGCTGGCGCATGCTTTTAGAAGAGTTGTGTCATCAATAATATATTAATATAATTATGGAGAAAAAAAAATTTTAATAAATGTTAATTTGTAATTTTATTTGCTTGTATTAACTTATCATTTTTAGGAAAAAAATTAAGTAATAATCTTTTTTATTTCTGTATAGTAAAGTACAGAAGTATTAGCTTCAAGTCGTGGTTCAGTGGCAACGCGCGCAGCTGAACATTAGCAGGGAGGTTCATTCCACTAACGGCTTAGTTGTAAACACTATTTCAAAAAAACGAGGAGCCTAAAAGCATTTAGATGTTCAGCATCTTGCTTTGTCAGACAGACTACCTGGTGAGAGTTTTCCGGGATTTCTCCCATATAAAATGCATATACGAGGTAGTTGGAAAGTCCTCTCGGAAGACCCTGCCCATTCCTTCTTCGACACGGAGCAGAAATCAAACTTCTGCCTACGGGCACTCCATCACAACAGAATCTGCCCCCTTCCCCTCTTCCCTGAGACCATGGATTCGTGGACTTAGTCTACATGCTGTTGTCTACCAAGTGGGATCAGAAAAAAACCACCTCTAAAAGGTCCTCTTTTTTATTACTCATTGGTGCGCCTATCATGAGATGCATAAATGGTATATGAGGTCCACCGATGATCAACAAAAATTACAAAAAATGAATCGAAAATTTAATCTTTTCAACAAAATACATTTTGATTATTATTACTGTTTGGGAATATTTTCTTTGAAACCCCAAACTCATTTTTATTATAAAGACAGAACCTAGTTTTCATATAATATATGAATTTAATCCATATAGAACGCAAACATATCATGCTTTTAAAACTCTTTCGCGTACTGTTTTCATCTATTTTAAATTGCGCCTGACAAATGTAATAAATCGATATAATTCTTTATTTTTATAATTGAAATATTGCAGGTAATACGAAATTCAATTAATATTTTAAAAATATCTCTTGCAGACATCTTTATAATGGTTTAGACATTTTGTTTGAATAAAATATGGTTTAAACAAAACGGAGCATATTTATTATTTATAAAGATTATGGACATTGATTTCTTTGTATTTATCTAGCTGATTAGAAATTTAATAATGTCCTCAGGATACAATAATAAGAGTCTTAGATATGAAACTAAAGAATATTTATCTGTCAAGAATTATTCCTAATCTTAAATTTTTTACATTCTGAAATTCAATTTATTTTAAAGAGGTATTTCAATTTCAATTCCAGACAAAATCTTTCTAATTAAATTTTGAGCTGATAGAAGTACATTGCAAAACCTTTTATACATATTTCAAAATTTTTAAATTTTTTTATTCAACATTAAAGTAAAAGTAAAAATGTGAGTGTTTTTGAAAGACTTTGTAAATTCATGAATTTATTAATCGATGCAATTGAAAGCAAAAAATTTGATTTCCCTAAAATTAAATTCTTATATAGTGTTTTAAAATTCATCATAAAAATATCACCGCATTTTTTATATGGGAATATGCTTATTATAAGCTTCATTATCTTTGGAAATAGGGATAAGTCATAAATAAAGAGTTTTTTACAGTATTTTAATAATACGGTATTTTTTCTCTCTAGCGAGCATGCTCATACGAAATTGCGCATGCGTAACTGTAATAATGTTTCCTATGAGCATGCGCGTTAGATGGAAAAAAAATACCGTATTTTTAAAATACGGTATGCAAAAACTGTCTAATATCATCGCAATTTTTAACAAGGAATATGCTTATTATAAGCTTCATTATCTTTGGAAATATGGATAAGTCGTAAAAAATATAAATGTCCGTGCAGGCTTTTACCAGAATTGTATAATCAATAATACATTGATATAATTTTATGGTATTTTAAAATAAATGTTAGTTTGTGTACGTTAACTTGTAATTTTCAAAAAAAAAAAAAAAAAAAAAGTAAAAGTAACAATCTTTTATTTGTGTATAGTAAAGCACACAAGTAATAGCCCCACGCGTGGCTCAGTGACGATATGCGCCGTTGGTGGGCTGAGGTTCATTCCACTAGTGACTTTGATGTAAACATTATTTCAAAAAACAAGGAGAGCTTTCGAGAAAGTTTGTGATGTTCAGCATCTTGCCTCGCGAATCGGACTACCGGGTGTGAGTTTTCAGGGTTTTTCTCATACAATATGAAAATGTCTGGTAATTCACCTAAAAGTCCTCCCTAAAGTCACTGCCCTCCATCTTTAGCATCACGGAGCCAAGTCAGATTTCTACCTACTGGTGCTTCATCATAACAGACGCTGTTACCCCCTTCCTCCTTCCCTGAGACCACGGGTTCATGGACTTTGCAAGATGTTGCTGTCTAACAAGTGGAATAGGAAAAAGAAAAACCTCTAAAAAGTCCTTTTTATTACCCGTCTGTGGACCTTTGTGCGATGCATAAGTGTCATATTAGGCCCACCGGTGTTCAACAAAAATATAATAAATAAATCGAAAATTAAATATTAAAATAATATTAAATATTATTATTACATAAAAATTATTAAAAATTATTAATTATAAAATTATTAATTAATTAAAAATATTAAGTATAACTAATTAAATTAAATTAAAAAATTTCAATAAAATATATTTTCATTATTATTACTATTTCGGAATATTTCCTTTGAAATCCACAATATTTATTATAAGGACAGAAACTATATTTCATATAATATACGAAATTAATCCATATAGAACACAAACATATTGAGCTTCATTACCTTATTACCATTCAAATATGGATAATTTATAAAATATATAAATGTTGGTGTATGCTTTTATCAGAGTCGAATCATCAATAATATATTACCTTTCGTGAGATACATAAATGGTACATGAGGTCCACCGTTGTTCAATAGAGATATAATAAATGAATCGAAATTTAAATCTCTTTTCAAAAATATGGAAATATTTTCATGGAAATATTTCCTTTAAAATCCACAAACTAATTTTTATTATATAGATAGAGCCTAATTTTTTATTTAATATACGAATTTAATCCATATAGAGCACAAGCATAATGCTTCTAAAAACACTTTCACGTACCATTTTCATCTATTTTAAATTGCGTCTGACAACTGTAATAAATTTTATTCATATAATTTTTATTTTGCATAATTGAAATACTGCGCATAATACCAAATTAAATTAATATTTTGAAAGAACATCTCTTACAGACATCTTTTATAATGGTTTAGACATTTTGTTTGAGTAAAATAGGCTTTAATAAAATTGAGTATATTTATTATTTATAAAGATTATTGACACTGATTTTTAGTATTTTCCTAACTGATTAGAAATTTAATGTCTTCAGGAAAGTCATATATAATGTAGTCTTAGATATGAAACAGACGGTTAATATTTATCTGCCAGGAATTATCCCTAATCTTAAATGCATTTTGCATTCTAAAATTCAATTTATTTTAAAGATGTATTTCAATTTCAATTCATAAACAAAAGTTTTCTAATTAAATTTTGTGCTCATAGAAATACATTTCAAAACCTTTTGCATATTTCAAAGCTATTAAATTCATTTATTTAACATTAAAGCAAAAAAAAAAGTTGAGTATGTTCAAAGGACTTTTTAAAGCTTTACATAATAATGGATTTAATTGAAAACAAAAATGGATAAGTAATATTAAATTCTCAAGTAATGTTTTAAAAATTCGTCATAAAAATATCATCGCCTTATTATATATGGGAATATGCTTATTAAGAGCTTCATACCTATATAAATATGGAGAATCATAAAATAACAATATCGCATTTTTTTTATATGAAAATATGCTTATGACTTATTATGAGCTGCATTACTTTTACATAGTATGGATAAATTATAAAATAACATTGCATTTTTTATATGTGATGCTTATCACTTATTTCACCTTCATTATCTTTACAAATAGGGAGCCTGAATGGCCGAGTGGCTAGCGCTCTGGCGCTCAGTACCACTTATGACTTATCGGGTTCGAGTCCCGGCGGTGCCATGGGTGTTTTTAGTGGTTCGAATCCACTTTAAAACCGTAGGTCCCGGTATAATAGGATCGTAAAAACGTTGCGGGGGGCATGGTTATTCCGCGTCTGTGGCTTATCTTCAAGTTACACGCTCCCCCTGGGAATAATGCAAAGTGACGTCTGTGCAGCGCTTGCCTTTAAGGCCTCCAAGACCAAGCTTCTAAGTGTTTGCCAACTGCATTAAAATGAAAAAAAAATCTTTACAAATATGGATATGCCATAAAAATACCGTCACATTTTTTTATATGGGAATATGTTTATGACATATTACGAGCGTCATTACCTTTACAAATATGGATATGTCCTAAAACTAATACTATGCACAAATAATCACTTATTTTGTGTATAGTAAAAGTAAAATTTTCATTATACTTCAATTTAATTCTACTTTTTAATTTCCATTTTATGGCAATTTTTTCATTTAAAAATTAAAATCTTACATACGAATTTGAATTAAATAATACACCCTTTTAGAAGTAAATATATGAAAGTAATTTATGTAACTGCCAGTTCAATATTTTGGTTAATTAAAAAAAAATTGTGAATTAATCTTTGAGTAATTTTTTTATCTAGAAATTCAATGCAAGCATATTAAATACAGAATGTTCAAAACTTAATAACTCATAATTATGTGAAAACTTTTAATTAAATTTCTGAAATTAATTAAAGTTAATTTCTTTTGTACATTATTCGTGGAAATCATTAAATATTTTTTATTGGTTTAAAAAAAAAATAGGTATAAAAAATTATCTTAAGAGAAAAAAACTGATTAAATTTTGTGAAATTCTTTTAATTAAAAAAGAAAATTATTACATTTCTCATACGAATATTTATGTTTTAATTTCCATAGCACATCGTGTGATAAAAATATTTTAATGTATAATCTTTTGGGAAATATTTGTAAATATATAGTTTAGAAAATATAAGTAATAAGAGATACATAAATTATCGCATATATTATTAATTATTTACATATATTATTAATTATTTATGTAAAGATTTAAAGCATTTTAATTTCATCATAAAAAACTGCGATAAATTAAGCAATGAGTTTTGCGAATGAAATCATTGAGTTCAACTTTTAAGAAAATACTTCAAAATATTTCAAACTTACTCATGCCTTTTTTATACAGTAAAATGGAAAGCATTTTGTTTATAGTCAAAATATTTAATTGTCACATGAATTTATTTTTGAATTTTTAAATACTGAAAGTATATCGAATACAAATACGCCAAATTTCATTGCTGTAACAATTTTAAGTATTTATGTTTTTCTGCAAATTTTTTTCTAAGGTTTAAAACATACGAAATATTAAAAGCTGTTAAAAAAATAACAGGTTTTCCTTTCAGTAATAAACGTAATAGTTTAAAACAATAGTTTTCTTGTGTTATTTTAATTGTTTATCGACTATTAAAGGTTACCTTTTCAGAAAACATTTTTACATTTTGATAAAAATTTAATTTTAATATAAATTTTAAAATTGAAATAAAATAAAAAAGCGTGTTTTTTTATGTTTTTTTTTTAGAGATGTATAAAATATTTATAAAATATAAAATAATATGAATATAATATTTTATAAAAATATAATTTAAAAAATATTTTATAAAATATTTCCTAATAATAAACAAATTTTAAAAGTGTCATTTTGCTAATTATATAAAGCATATTTATTTATAAAAATTAAATTTTTATCGAGATAATTTTATGAATGCATTTTACTTGAGTCAATTTTTTTTTCAATTAATTGCGAATTCAGTAATTTCCAAACTAAATTAGAAATTCATTATCTATAATTAAAAAATTCAATACAATTAAAAATCTGTTATCGTATAATGCAATTAACGATAACAAATTTTATGTATTTTAAATAGTATTGATTAATTTATTGGATTCTTAATTTTAACATGAATTTTAAAAATGAAATAAAAATTAAAATAATGTTTTATGTTTGAGAGATGCATTTTGTAGAGATACATAAATTATTTATAAAATATAAAATAATATACATATTAAAAATTCAAAAAAAAAAAATTAAATGAAATTAAAAAAAAATAAAATGTGAAATATTTTAAAGTATAATATTTATTATTAATAAACAAATTAAAAAAATTTCATAATAAAAAAATTATTTATTTTTAAAATAAAAAATATATATTTTAAAATAAAAAATATATTTTTAAAATATATATATATATACATATATAAAACATTTTTATTTATAAAAATTAAGTTTTTATTGTGATTATTTTATTAATGCATTTCATTTGAACCAATTTTTTTCAATTAATTGCGAATTCAGTAATTTTCAATTCAAATTAGAAATGCTTTATCTTTAATACAAAAAAAAAAAAAAAAAATTCTAATACAATTAAAAATCTGTTATCGTACAATGCTATTTATTTCATAAAAGTTTCATTAAAAAAAAAAAACCAAAATATTTACACCTTTTATAATATGAAAAATATTTATTTTTCCTTTTTTTAAGTTAAAAAAACTATAGCTCCTATTGAAACTTTTTTTCTTTCAAAATAATACAAAATTGCTGTACGAACAGCATTTCAAATAAACAAAATTCCAAAGTTCGGCTGAAAAAGATTTATTTCTTTTCTCATCACCGCCTTTCAACTACTTTTTGGGCCCCCGTATTCCAAAAATCTCCTGTCTTCCGCAGCTGAAGGATTACTTGCGCGCCCTATCAGGCGGAACAGAGCAACGCTCGGGACATCAAGGACTCGAACTCAGCGAAGGTGGGAGCCGCTGATTATGGAAGATGTCACTGCTCAAGAAGAAGAAATTGACAGCAACTTTTTTTTTTCTTCTTCTTTAAAATAAAGGTGATGCCACCGATTAAAAAGCGGCGGGAAGTGTTTTCTTTATTATTTTCGAGGCCACAAATATTTTGGTTTTTGCTAGATAAACATTTGTTTTTTTGCAACATTTTTTTTTCTCGCATTTTATTTCAAAATAATTTCCAGTTTGTGATAAGGGAATGGAACTTTTGTGGCCTTTGTATTTTTAAAGCAAAAATTTTTTACAAGCTATAAAGATAAATAATATTATAAAAAGCATTTAAGAAAAAGAAAATTCGAATTTCCATATATAAACGAACAAACTTAGTTTAAAATAAAGTTTTCTTCATAAATGTTCATATAAAATTTCTTTAATTTATTTCAGCCAAAAATAAGTTATTGTTAATTTAAAAAAATGTTTTTTTAGCTCCTGGTGGCCTCTTTTGGGGCTCAGTGCCACAGGTTTCGGGTTCGAGTCCTGGCGGTGCCATGGGTGTCTGTAGTGGTTTAGAATCCACTGCAAACAGTAGGTCGTGGTCTAATTAGATTGTTGGGTGTAGTTCTGACAACCCTACACCTTAAATAGATAAAACCTCCTGTCTCGAAATCTGCCAGTAGGCAGAAGGACTTGGCACACTATGGGGCTGTTGCGCCAATGAAGAAGAAAAATCTTTAACATAGCAATTTTAATTTAATAATGAATTTTTAAAAATGTAATTTTTATTTGCCTATTTATTTATTTTACGTATTATTTTTTGTAAATTTATTTGGAATAATTTAATCGTTTGCATACTTTTTTTTAGGAAAGTGAAAATGAATTATCATTTGCGCAACAGCTCCATGGTGGGCCACCGGGCCTTGAATGGCCGGGTGTGTCGCGCTCTGACGCTCGGTTCGGGTTCGAATCCCGGTTTTGCCATGGGTGTTTGTAGTGGTTCGGAATCCACTTTAAGCCGTAGGTCCCGGTCTCATATGATTGTAAGAACGTCACGGAGACCAGACAGACTTCTCTTTCACCCCATCATTCCCAAACTGTATATGGCTAACTCAGTAGTAGACACAGTGATGTGGTGTAGTAGTAGTAGTCATCTTAGACTGGGATCACTGTTTAATATGGATTCAGAACCACTACAAACATCCATGGCACAGCTAGGACACGAACCCGAAAGATGAAGCACCGAGAGGCAGTCACTCTGCCATCAGACCCCGAAACAATAAATGAATTTTAAAATAAATGCTCAAATATGTATGCTACAGTATCCGGACTAGTAAAATAAAAAAAATAAAAAATGCACAATAAATTCATCACATCCAATGCATTTTATATTAGTTGAGAAGAAATAGCTATTAAATTGAATATTTAAATAACCACGAATTCAATAATTAAATCTACTTAATTATGTCAAAGCATTAATTTGCAATAATAAAATACGAATCGCTTAAAAGAATCAACATTTGCTTTTATTTCCCTTTCCTTGAACAAGTTAAATCCTGGATTTTTTGTATTAAAAAATATTTAAAACGCTTTAATAAAACGAGTGAAATAACTGCTTTTAAAGAAATCGGATGAGTGTTTTAAATGAGGAAGGAGAAATTGAAGACAAAGCAATAAGACATTCGATTTAGACTTGGCGAAAAAAGTAATATACATTGGAGGAAAAGATCCAATTGAACACCTAAGAACAATTTCTATTCCGGCAATTGCATATGTATTATATTTCAATTGCGAGCATCGGGACTTGCTAGTATCTCCACTAGAGTAAGGGGAAAAAAAGCCTCTAGAAAACCTATTAGATAGAGTAAGAGGCGATATCTTTCGATTTCATTTTAAAAGAGACAGGTAGTTTTCAATTCAATATAGCAATCTCCTACGGAAAAGATTATCTTCCTAATAGATTAAAGAATAGAAAAAAAAAGGATCTGTCTTTCTTTCAAAAGAAGTAATTTCGTATATTTTTTTTTAATATGACAAGAATTGGATCTTATAATTTGAAAGGTAACATATGTGCAATGGTTTTATTTATTGATAAAAGGTGATTTTAGGGAGGTTTTAATTAATGAAGTTTTAATCAGTAATATTAAAATTTCAAACCAATTTTATTATTGATCGGTAATTATTACAAAACACTTTAACACAAAATCGTTATAATAACATTTAGTTAAGAAGATAAATCATTTATGCACATTAAATTAAATAACAAAATACTATTTAAAATTATTTAATATATTCAAATGTAAAGAAACAGAAAAAATACAAAAATATATCTACCTAAAGAATTATAAAACCAACATCATCAGTATAGCAACAGCTCCTATGGTGGGCCAAGGCCATCTGTCAAGTGGCAGATTTCTAATATGGAGATGTTGCTTTTTTACGGGATAGGGTTGCCAGTCCTAAGCCCATCATTCTATGGTCATATTAGATTGGGACCTAAGGTTTGAAGGCGATTACGGACTACTACAAACATCCATGGCACCTCCGGGACTCTAACCTGAAACCTGTGGCCCCGAAGGCAGAACACTAGTCCCTCGTTCAACAAGCCCCCTTGTTGATTGTATTATGATTTAGCCTAAATGTATATTCTTCTTCACTGGCGCAACAGCCCCATGGTGTTTCAAGGCCCGTCTGCCTACTGGCAGATGTCGAGACGGTGATGTTTTCTTTCTAAGGGGCAGTGTTGTCACACCTACGCCCAACGCTCTACAGCTATGTTGGATCGTGACCTACGGTTTTGATTCAAATGAACTTGGGGATTATTATGAAGTGGCTTCTGGACCATTACAAACATCCATGGCCCCTCTGGGGCTCGAATTCGAAACCTGTAGCACCGAGCGCCAGTCACTCTGTCCTCAGGAATCGAAAAATAAATGGTTTTCAAAATAAAAGTTCAAATATATCTGCTACAGTATCTGATGGACTAGTTAAATACAAATTTCAAAGATAAATGTACTGTAAATTCATCACATCCCTTGTACCTTTACATAATTTTGTATATTGTACTTTTATCACTTTTATTAGTTAACAATAAATCGCAAT
>BPLR01002134.1:0-120904 GCA_021605095.1 Caerostris extrusa
TCACGTATTGCCACTGCGCAGCTTCCATAGTAGACAATCTACTGTTTAAAGAGAATTCGAAATACTACAAACAACGCTAGCACCATATAGAGACTCGAACTTGTAAGCAAGCAATGGCAATTTGAGGACTAGAGCGCTATTCACTGATCATCAGGAAGCCTTTTTAATCTAATTAAATATTAAAATACTTATAATTACATCAGTAGTCGTGTCGATGAAAGGCTATATTTATATATATATTACACTAATATATGATCTAACTTATTATTATATAAGCCATTAGTTTTATTAACAGCCGTTTATTTGAATCAATTGACTTGAAAATATTGGATTAGGATAATATAACCAAATATCAAATATTGTTATTTAAAATATAATAATAATAATGTAATGATAATTTTAGGTTTGGTCATTAAAAATTGAAATTTATTATATTGTGAATGAAATTTATTTATTTTTAACTTTGTGTTATTTATTTTAATTATATATATATATATATATATATATATATATAATTAAAATAAATAATAGTCCTTTTCTGTGGCTCATACATATAATTCAGGTAATATGTCCAGCCTGCAGTCTTCACAAAATCTGTACATTTCTGATAGAATAGAACTCGGTTTTGTTGGGGTTCAGCAAGCTACAACAAAAGAAAATAATTGTGAAGAACGAGGCCATTCTTGGGGAGAATGTCTGAAAGGTCTTTCGAAAACGAACTCGGTAATCCATAGAATACTTCCTGCTTCTTTTTGAATTGGCTGTCATTGAATTAGAAAGCATGACCATTGTGTTTGCTTTTTAGACTGCAGACCCTCATGATGGCCACAAGAAAAAGGGCGATGACCTGACATGAGTCATTCAATAGTCTAAGAATGAAAAAACCAAAAAAATTCCGTTAGAAAACGTGGGTAAATGATGGATTCAACATAACTTGACGTTTCGGTCAGAACAGCTGTTCGACGAAAATTGCTGTTATGTGAGCTACATCTTACTACTGAAAAAAAAAGTAACTTTGAAATTGTAATCATTTAGATTAATCATTATAATAAATTATCGCTAACGATATTACCTAAAGTGCAAGGCTGAAAGAAGTGCTGAGTCCTGATGGATGAGTGACTAGTGCTCGGGCACTAGGTGCCACATGCTTCGACTCCGGGCGGTGCCATGGATGTTTGTAGTGTTCGGAGTTACTTTAAATCTATTACTACTACACCACATCACTGTGCCTTAGAGGTGAGTTGTCCCTTTACAGTTTGGGAATGATATGGGGGAGAAGTCTAATTGTGGTCTGTGACGCTCTACGTTCATAGAAGACCGGGTCCTACGGCATAAATTGGATTCGAACCCCTACAAACATTCATGGAACCGCGGGGATTCGAACCCGATACCTGTGGAACCGAGAGTCAGAAGTCTCTTTTAAATCGCAAGTCCCCCGTCTAATATGACAGTAATGCGTAAGGCTGACAACCCTACCAGTGGAAAGAAAATATCGCTCAATTGAAATCTTGCCTTGGTCCACCTTAGCCGTTGCGCCAATGAAAAAAGAAGCAAGAAAAGTTTTTTTAGTTCTTTTCATTGAAGTTTCATTTTGCTTTAGTAGCGATTCAACTAGCGTTCAAGAGGGCTTTAGTACGAATTTACCGGTGGCATTTGTTGCGATCAGTGCGGTTAGGGAAGTGGGAATACTATGTCGGTTATGAATCAGGAATCAATTTGTATCAGGATTTTTAAATGTTTTCCTGTATAAGTCGCAAATGAGCGGTAGAGATCGATAAAATAATTCGTCTTGCTATGCAATATCCTTCCCTTTATTGACTACAGTTTAAGTTCCCTTCATTGTGTGGGAGGATCATCAATGAACAACAATAAAAAAAAAGTTGCGTCTTAGTTTCTATAAAAATGTTCTCATTGATAGACACGGCAATCATTTTCAGCAATAAACATAAGCTTATAAGTTCTTGATCTTTTAATGAACAATCAAGTGAATCATTTGCTTGTCTTTGATACTAATCGTCATGTAATTTCCATGATTTTAATTTGATGACGCACACAATTCTTCTTGGAAAATGTCTTAATGATTCAGCTGTGAAACTTCCTCATGCTGAGATAAACATACATTCCTTTTATACCCAATCGTCTTCCGTTGAATTTTCGAGGATGACTAGCAGTAGGGATTGCGATTTAAATATTTTTTACAGAAAATAGAAAATCTTAGAATTAATTTGGTGAGGCCACTAGACGATTTTTACTTTTACATTAAATATAATGATTTACGTATTTACCATAGAATTTGAGAAAGAGAAACATATAGTATGGCAGCCAAGTAAAATTGTCAAAATGAAATATGTCATTATACCATTTTATTAGTCATTGGATGGGGATTTAAGAATTGGGATCCAGTTTGAGAAGAAAGCCAGGGAAAGGTGAACAATGACTGTGAATACTGCGAAAGTTTTGAGCGTCTGCTAGTGAAAGAGAGTGGCAGTCATAACAACAACAACAACAACAGCAACAAAAAATAAATGAAAAGTGTTTTTAATATGTTTCAGAGTTTAAGAAATAAAGAAGAGATAATAATTAAGAAGAGAGAGAAAAAAAAAGAAAGAAAAGTTAAAAGGTTTAATGCATGAAATGGATTTGAAATGTATAGTTTGAGAAACTTATGGAATGTAGAAAACAGGTGTTATTACATATATTTGCGTTAAAATGTTTCTACTTAATTTTAAGGATTTTTTTATTATTTATATAATAAAAATACCATTATTAAAACTGCCATTCTGTCAGTGATGATGACATAGATTATTTATCTTTCCAGGTTCTTTTAGTTGGTGTGCTCCGGATAAAGCAGTGAAATGGACATGGACTGATTTCAACTTTGGCCACAGTGATAGCTGTGCTTCGGTTGTGTCTCATCTGTGGAGGAATGTGGATGGTGCTCCTGATTTGCAGCAAAACCTGGAGTTATTCTGGATTATCAAAGGAAATGCTTCATTAGTGCTGGCATCGTCTACCTTCTGGGATTATACCGCAATCTCTTCTTCTCTTGTTGGTCAATTCCGATTTAATCAATTTCATGCTGGACAATGGCTACTTGTGCTGGACGCAGAACTTCGCTTGCATGATTGCGGCAGCTCTTCACAGTGTGATATTTCTCACCTGGATTACAGACTGCATCCATCCCCAAACACCGTACAGTATGGCATCCTTAGTGAAACGTCAATCCTTTAAGATTTTAATAGTTTTGTACGTAGTGGTTTTCATGCTGTTCAGAGGTTTCTTTCTCTGGAGAATCGACAGCGAAGGATTTTATACAGACGTGGCATCGAAAATTGACGATGTGGAAACGTCTCACTGACAATGACACAAGTGAAGAATCCGTCTTGGGTTATAAGATTGCAGTTTTTACTGTGCGAAAGTTCGTTATCGGAAGAGGAAACATCCAGTTTTCTTCTCTCTTCTTATGCATTTCTACTGATGCCGCTAGTGTTACTGTATACGATGTTGAAATCTTGGATGCAGCGGAAGATGCTGCTTTCTGTGGTACCAATAAATCCAGAAGAAGATGTAGTAAAGGTAAGAAAATACAATAACTATTTTGATAACTCTTTTTAAAGTAAATATATATATATGTATATATATATTTATATATATCAGGACTATCAGGACGCTATATAAATCTCTGAAGATTTCTGTAAGGAATTGCTCCAGATAAAAGTTAAAGTTGTTTATAATTATCCGTCTTTGACTTGTTTATCTGGAGCAATTCCTTACAGAAATCTTCAGAGATTTATAGAGGCCTGATAGCCAAAATGGCTAGCCTGCGCCCCTTGGTAGATACTGCGAAAAAAACGAATCAATATTTTATGTGAGAATTTATGAAGTTGTTACAAATGAGGTGGCCTTTTGTACCACCTGCTTCAGGTTTGAATCCTGGCAATGGCATGGATATTTGTTAGTGGTTCGAATCCACTTTTAAAAGATCATGGTCTTTGTAGATCATGGTCTAATCAGCCCACAGTGTGCAAAAAATTGCTGTAGAGCAAACAAACGGAACCAAATCAGAGCTTTTATACTGCAATTTAATTATTTTTAAGTAGAGATGTACACTTGTTTTTTAAGTTTAAAGAAAACTTATTTTCGAAATCAGATAAAAATGAAATTTTATAAAGAAATTAAAAATGTTAAGTCACTAGAAGATACAGTGATGAATAAAATTTTATTTTAATTTTATCAGTCAAAATCCTTTATAGAAATTTGCCAAATTTATTGAAGATTATTTTTTGTAATAATCTTTACGTATTATGCATAGATTTTCAAAAACTATTTTCATGAGAATAAAGAATTATTCTTTTTATCTAAATATCATTTGTTTCGACGATATTATTAAATAGTAAAATATTATAAATAGTAAAAGCGATTTAATTAAATAGTGAAGTCTTTTAATTGAGTTAAATTTTAAATACATTTTATATTGGTTAAAGTAGACTTTGAAAAAGTTAGGTCTAAAAAAAACTTCCAGCATAACTGAAAAAAAAAAAAGATGCACGAAAGGACTAATTATTATTTTCATATGCTTCCATATTTTTTTAACATGCTACATTAAGGAAAACATTGAACAATATGTGACTCATTTTAAACAAAATGGCAGATTGGTTATAAAAATAAACATATGAATTAAAAAATTTAACAATTAAATTTCACTAATATTTCCATCAATGCATGTACCTTAATATCTGTCTTTTTATAATTCTTACTATTTATTATTCATAAATATTTGGAAATCCCTTTGGATTATTTAAGATTCCTTAAATCTGAATCATCATTTGGAAGTTAAGCAATGATGACTTTTTTGTTGCCATTTCACTCTGGCTAAACACTGGAACATAAGCTATGTCTTTAGGCGAAATAAATTTATGGTAATCAGTAGGTAGAAGCTTTAACAAGAAGATAAATGAACAGTTACGATATTTGAATAATTTAGATATGTATCATATCAATATTATATATTATAACAAGTCCAAGTTAAATGTCGATTAATAAATGTGAATAATTTTCTATCGATGACCAACAAGAAGAACTTAATATCGATACTATTGAATAATTGAATGCGTGGATAACTTTATATCGATAATTTTGTTTTTATTTTGATCGATTTTTTTTTTTGTCTGCACGTTGAAATTTCATCTCATATTTAGCTAAATTATGTATTACGATAGACATCATAATTCGCGTGGACGGATTTCCATTTGTTTCCTACTGAGCAAACTAGATTTGAGTAATGTTACCCTCCGTATTTGCACAGATTTCGATCTTTTTTATTTTTAAATGTCCTTTGTATTTTCTTCTCTGTTCATTTGTTTTGAACTTTTGTGGGGAATCTAAATACAATTTAATAATTTTTCTTTGCTTAGCAATGTTGAGGAGTATTAATAAAAATTGGTTTTTAATATATTCCATTTATGTTTAATCAATTATTCAATCCTTTGTTTGCAACTAATTATGCATATCAGTTTTCGGGAATTTAAAAGCTATGCCTCTGTTTTAGATAGTGTCCGGCTTCCTTTAAAGATTTTTAAGCAACTTATTTTTTTTATTAAAATGGAATGTTTCTTCTCTGAGTTTTTATTAAAATGGAATGTTTCTTGTTTGAGGTTAATTCTAAAAAAAGGTAAAGTTTCGATAATGTTTTTTTAAAATTAAATATTCGTATTTTCCATTATTTAGGAAGAATATAAAACATCTATTATTCAATATATAAACCGTTACTGATGATAATATATACGAAGATTCTTATTACTCTACAGTATTTTTATTGGAAGTAGGGGTCCGTACAAACAAATTATAGGATTTAAATATAAAAGACAGCAATTGATACCATGAGGAGAGTACATTATTAATGTTTAAATGTTGACGCTTTGGAAGTTTGATAGAAGAAGGCACCATCTAAGCAGGCTATAGAATTTATATATATATATACATCATTTGAAAGTAGGGTGTCGTAAAAGTAAATTTAAAGGATTTTACATATTAAAAGCATCATTGATATGCTGTAAGAAGTATTTTCTTACAGATATATTACAAAATCAAAAGGTACAGTGAGAAAACTTGAAGGGTAAAGTAGTGAACCAGTGAGAAAACTTGAAGGGTAAAGTATGGAAGGGTGAACCAGTGAGAAGAATTCAAAATTCGAAGTGAACAATGAAGTGTTATTTGACTATTGAATCATTAATATCTTATCTACCTGGAATCAAAGTACCGTTCAGATGTTTCTCGATTGTAGGTCCAGAAAGAATGCGCCGCTATACAAGTGTCATTGTCAATTTCAAGGTTATACGATGTCTGATACAATATACAAGAATTGCATCACGTATTCCTGTACAAAAGTTATCTACGATCCTTAACCATTAACACCAAGTCTGCATTGTGTGCAAGAGTACAGATGATGGTGAACGAAGTGACACTTTAGTTGCTGGTGAAATTATAATAATTATCGAAAAGTATTACATGATATTAGGATGATACCATTATATCGCAATTATTTCAGTATTCATACTTTCACGAACTAAGTATGAAGGAAAAAGTCAATATTTAATATTAATTATCATGATTTTTAATAATTGAGGTTCTTTAAACACATACATAGTGTGCGTTCATTTCTTCATTATCTAAGACATGTTACTAATTGAAAACATATGTAATAGGCAATTAAGGGTACCTCATCATATCCTGAGTTTATTTAAAATATGATTGGTAATTTTTTATAAAGTTTTTTAAAAACTGAACCATAATCAGACTTAAAATTAATAAAAGAATTAAAATTTAAATATATGAATTATTTATTTTTTTCGCTCAATAGGAGATCAATTAAATTTTTCTATAATGTGCTAGTCTGGATAAAGAATGTGATCAATGTAATTATTTTTTATCTCTATGTTATTTATTTACTAAAGACTATTTCATTTTTAAAATTAAGTTTAAAAGTTGATGGGGTTGTCAGTAAATACATTAAATAATATTAAAATTTGTTTGAACCAGTACAGATTTCTGAAAAAGTAGTTTTTGGGTATGAACATATACAATGGATAAATCAGAACCAATTGACAATTAAATTTTGTGGTTTTTTATGACTACAAAAACTCGCATCAACTAATTTCTAACAAACAAGAGTTAATGTAATATTACGCATGAAATTTTTTACTTGCTTTTCTGAAATTTGTATTTTTATCAATGAAGATAAATATAATATGCAGATAATAGCACATTATTATTTTGTTGTTGTCGTTGTTGATGCGGGTTGTGGCCATGTTACAGTCAACACCCCGAGGCCCATGTCCTTCAGAAGTCAGAGCATTCCTGATTGAAACTTTTGGCGTTTATCAGGAGGAAAAAATAACCTTTTTAAACAATCCAAGGAAATACAGTGCTCGTTCCTTCCTTGGGATGGATTTATGAGCTTTTCTTTGCAGGCAGTGGGCGTGAAAGCATACGATCTGGGACTCTGTGGTGACGACCTAGATATCGGGAGAACGCATTAGATTGAAATTGCTGATTTTAAATCCACGTGAAGCTCTGACGATTTCTATTTAAACTGCTCAATGTTTAATAGAATCTTTAAAACAGAGGTGACCATAAGGTGACTTGCGAACTACATGGGGTTCTAGCGCAAATAAAACGTGCGCATGAAGTATGGTAAATTAAAATTGATTATTAGTTAAAAAGTAATTTTCTTCGTTATTATTATATTATTTGTTTATAAATTATTCAAAAACATAAAAATGCATCCTAAAGTGTAAATACTACTGTGCCCAAAAAGTAAGATAAATTATTTTTTTTTCAAAAACTCTTTATTTATTCTTCCAAATTTATTTCATCGTCTTCAAAGTAATCCCTTCCGGACACAATGCACTTATGCCAACTGTTTTCCAATCCTCAATGCATGCTAAAAGTCATCAGCAGGGATGGCTTTCAAAGCGCGCGGCGATTCACGTTGAATCCCTTCAATCGACTCAAAACGGTGTCCCCGGAATAGTCTTTTCAGTTTAGGGAATAGTCAGAAGTCGCACAGTGGTAGAAAATTAAAAAAAAAAATTGGTTTTGTTGAAAATGGGAAATTTGCGTTATTATGAAATATGCATTCTTACGGGTAACTACGGCATCACAGAAACAATAATAGTGTATTTAATTTTAATCACAGCAGACAATATTAAATTGGTTCGCCAAGTTTCGTAGAGGTAACATTGACCTCACAAATGAGCCTTGTGATCGTCCAGAACGAACAAAGGTCAATAATGACGAACAAAAAGTCATCGCTGAATCTGACCAACCTCAGAGTTCATACGAATTATCGTTGAAGTCTGGTGTTAGTAAACACATAATATATGAACTCACTTTGCTCAAATCGGTAAAGTGAAAAAAAGTTGGATAAGTGGGTTCAATCTAACTCAATGAAAAGCAGAAACAAAAGCGTTTGGAAATTTGATTGATGTTATTTTCTTGTCACAAATCTGATCCATTTTTATTAGATTTGACAATCGTAAACGTTCAGCACAGTGGTTTGACAATGATGAATCAACAAAAACACACTCCAAATCGTAATATTCAGCAAAAGAATCTGATGGTGAGTGTTTAGAGTAGGCATGATCCATTATGATATCATCAAACCTGGCTCATCGATTACAGCTGAATTATTCTGCAACTAATGGGACGAAAAGATGCAAAAACCTAAAGAGTAACAACCGAGATTTGTGAACATATCGACTCCTATCTTATTGTGTGATAAAAAGCTAGACCACACACTGCACAAACGACTGTGGTAAAATTACAGAAGTTGAAATTTGAACCTTCAACCTCACGAAACCTAGCCCCACTGACTACCACTTCTTCAGTAATTTGGATAATTTTTTAACATGAAAACAATTTAATCTGTAAAAAATGGCCTTCCATGGATTCATTGACTCTCGACCGCCAGGGTTTTATATCTGCCTGAACAACCTACAGACTAAATGGCAAAAGTATATAGACAATATGGGTGCATACTTTGATGAATAAAAATAATTCCTTACGTTTATAAGTCATCAACCAACTTTGCCTTTCCTTCAAATTTTATCCTTGACTATCCGATATATATATAGATATAGATATAAAGAGAGAGCAAAATGGAACTTATTACTACTAATAAGAATTGTAAAATTGTACATCAAAAATTGTAAAAATAACTTTTTAAGAATGAAGGAACAGGATATAAGGATAATCATATACTCTTACTTCGAAATTAATTCTATATTTATTTTAAGTAGCATTTTCATTAACTACTTCAAGGACGGGACATCAATGTTAATTATCGCTCAGAAAAGACAGGTTTCCATGAACTTGGAGAGGGAAAAATCTGAAACATCTTCAGTAATCACAGTCCAGCTTTTAAGAATATTTTATTAGAAAAAAAAAAAAAAAAAAAAACCTCACGAAAAGCAATTTAAAGTATAATGTGCGTTCACCGCGATAACTAGAAGGGATGGGTAAAACTTACTAATATAAATTAACTATTAATTAATTGATTTTAGCTCCTAAATTTGACATTCTTTAATTATTTAATGTGTGAGTAAGTTATTTACATGAATACTATACAATCGAGAGCATTAATTTGAATTATAACAAAGAATACATTTATCGAGGATCCTATCAAGAAAATGTTACATTTTTGAAAGCATTTTCTGTATCCAACAATTTCATTAAAATTCTTTTTCATCGACAGAAAATTAAATGTTCTAATTCAGGTAGATTTCTAGACAGGAGATGTTTTCTTTTTACGGGGTAGGGTTGTCATCCCTACGCCCAACGCTCTACATCCATATTAGACCTGGGACCTACGATTTAAAGTGGATTCCGAACCCCTACAAACATCCATGACACAGCCGAGACTCGAACCCGAAACATGTGGCATCGAGAGCTAGAGCGCTAATCACTAGGCCATCAGGCCCCTCTATTTCGTTATATTGGAATAAAATAATTAAATAAACGCATTTTTTGTTAAGTGTTTTGTCTCAAAAATTTACATTAATAGAGATTATTATTTAAAAAAAATTTTGATAAAAATATTGACGAGATTTATTTTTTATCACAATGAATATGTTGATTAATTGAATAAAATAAATGATTTATTTATAATTGTAAAATACTGTATTAATTCTTTAAAAGATTGATAAAACAAATATATTTTTGAATGTATGGATTTCATCAAATTTAAATATTAATAATTTTTTTAAAAAAATGAATTTCTGAACAGATGGCTATCCAAAATTTATGCCCAAATAAATCTGTTGATATATTTTTAAAATATATTCTGTGTTAAAAATAACACTCTTTTTAGAAAAATTTTTTTGTCCAATGTATCTTAATAAATGACAAACAAAAAAGATTCATCAGCCCTCGGTTTTTGTTGATATTTTTTAATTTAATCATGTTTTGTTGATAAAAAAATTCAATAAAATGGATGAATTAGAATTAAGAAAAATATGTGGATTGTAGAATATCATATCCTGTATGTATATGATATAATCGAAACCTATAATACCTTTATACGCTTTTATAATATACCTATATATTTATATAACCTATAATACTTTTATAATATATATATAGAGTTATCTCATTAACAAAATATTCACTGAATTATGTACCTATAGTACATTTAATCATGCAAAAGCAATGAAATAATAATAAAAATAAAAAATATCATACAATAAACAAATAATAACTTTCAAGCAACAGAAATGCTTATTAAAAATACTTTAAGATTTAAATATGTTAAACTTAGATGGAGTTAAAAAATAACACAGCCGCGAGTGTGAAAGTTGAATTTAAATGGAGTTATATTTGAGGCAAGGGCCTAAATAGCTAGCTATGTTTGTAATGATTCGGAATCGTCTTTATACTGCAGTTCCCTGTCTAACAGGATCGTAGAGAGTTGCTCCTCCGCGGCCGTAGCCTATCTTCAAGCTAAACGCACATCTTGTGTAGTGCTAAGTGAGTAACGTCAGTGCAGCGCTTGCCTAAAAGCATCCAAGACAACTCTCTAAGTGTTTGCCATACCATATAAAATTTAAAATAGAATATATTATTTTTTATTTTATCTCTTTCTTTGTTTATTTGTTTATTGATGAAAATTATTTTTTTTAAATTAAACAGTAATGATTTTATTAAAAAGTATATTAAGGATAAAACATTTACCAACCTTTAAACCAATCATAAGTTTTGTTTATCTGTTTTTCTTGTAACAAAATTAAATTTAAAATTATTATTATTGAGACTTTTTCTTAAAAATGAAAATAGTTGTGTTTAAATATTTTTTTCATTATGTTTAAACTCAAAATGTTCCAGACATAAGTTATATTTTTGAATGTTTAAATCATTGTTAATCTGTCATATTATATCTCTATCTGTCATATATAATCTTATGTACATCAATTGGTTATTATTAATAACTCACATACGGAATGAAGATATCAAATAAAAATTATTTTTTTTATAATTAATGTAGAATTTTTTTATATCAAAAATATAAATGAAGCAATTTATTATTCATAGATACTTGTTGTTTTGTATAAGATTTACAACTCCTCATACTAGTTGAAATTTGAGCTTTTCAGAAACATACGTAAGCTCCATTATCCATTATTAAAAACAATTAATGCCCTTAAATGTATTTTATATACTTATATATATAATCAAATCTTTGTTATAAGTTTTTGTTTTCTTATAATTTATTTTGGGATTAATTACAACTATAATCATCAACTTAATGATTTATAAATATTTGACCAATAGGAATTCAATTTCTTTTTTGGTTTAAGCTGAAAGATGATATTTTTGCGCACATTATACATACATTTGATATTTTATATCAAAACGCACAAAATCATTAGTGTATTTTAGACTTTCGAAAATATTCATTCAGTTCCCTCATTTCAATGTTTTTAATTTCTGAAACATATGCAATTGCTCCATTTTCAGAATCCCAGTTTACAGGTTACTTGACACGATATGAACTTTATATTAATTAAATCAACAACATCATGTTTATACGTGACAATCATTTTATTACATATAATTAGAAGAAGTATGTGAGAAATTCTTTCCACATCCGAATAACCTTGGCATGTCATTCAAGGATTTCATCACATGATTTTTTTTTCTTCGTAAAACATAATATCATCCATTTCATATTATAGCACCAAACTGTCATAATGCACTTTCTAAAATGCAATTGGATGTTATTATTACGACAAGATAAGAAAACAGGTTTCACTTTGGTTCAAACAGGTTTCCATATGGTTCGGAAAAAATGAAAGAATTTCAACAGATCACGAAAAAAATTTATTAAAACAATTATATTACGGGAGAGATTTATTCCGTATTTACTTGCATTATTTAATATTTGTATTGCTATATCAAAATTTAAACACATAGAAATATATACATATATGGATAAAATTTATATACCAATACATATATTTATATACAAATATATACATTATATTGATTTATATCTCTCTCTCTGTCTCTCTCTCTCTCTCTATATATATATATATATATATAATCTGTGTTATGATTTTTTGTTTTCTTATAAGTAATTTTATGATTAATTGCAAGTATAATCACCAACTTCATAATTTATAAACATCTGGCTAATAAGAGTTTAATCAGAAGTTAAGCTATAGTAAAATAGTTTTAAATATAAATTGTAAAAAAAATTGATCGTTTCACTTTTTTGTTTACATTTGTAAGAAGCTACATGCTATTTATTGCTTATGAATATTTGATCATAGTTAATATAAGGCATATTTTTGATTTTAGTAAAACATTTTCTTAAACTAAGTGGTATTATTTATGACAACTGACTCTCTGAATAAATCCCTACAAAGTATCAATATAAAATATCCTTTTTTTTAGAAGGGATCAAATATGATTTTAATGTAAAAATCCTTTTAATGAATGCATTTGTTATTTTACAGGAAAAGATCAACCTGTGTGGTGGGAGCACGAGATAAATATCCAGCGATTACTTTCCACTTCGATCACTTTCTGGTTTCATGTTATTCAACCCATTATCTTCTACTTCCATCGAGAGCATTTCGTCGATTTCGGAACTCACCTGTTGTTTACCATCTGTGTCTTCATACCTTGGACTCCTTCGACAGCAATTCAGTGCAAAGATGGGTTTAATTATCAAATTTTTGATTATTGTGGAAGAAAAAAAGTGGGTTTTCAGTTTTCTTCATGCCTTGGACATCTTCAGATAATGGAGATGGATATCTACAGATAATGGAGATGTCTTGGATATCTGCAGATAATGGAAATGCCTTGGACATCTACAAATAATGGACATTCCTTCGACATCTACAGATAAAGGTCATGCCTCGGACATCTATATATAATGGGCATGCCTTGGACATCTTCATGGCAAAGATGAGTTTAATTTTCGAGATGTTTAGTTGCTGTAAAAGAAATAGACTTAAAACTTTACAGGTGTTTTATTTGTGATTTAGGAAATAAATATAGTAAAAAAATAGTTATTTAAATTAAGGAAAGTAAGAATATATTAAGGATATGTTTTATAGGAAAGTGTTATTTAAATTTTTAAAATTACTGAAATGGAAGGCAGGAAAACATGAAATTATTAATCGCTAGCTGATTTATATTAAAATTTTTTATTAAAAAAAGTGTTTAATGTTGGTTTAATTTAGTTTCTTTTCCAAAATTAGCATTTAAAAATTAATTTATTACAAGATTTTATTTTTATATTAAAAAATAATTTTATGATCGCATATTAACAAGAAAATATATATATATAGTTTATATAATATAATATATAGTTTTATAGAAAAAATAATTTAAGAGGACTTGTAATTGCAATTTTAATCATTTTTCCATTAATATTTGTATAAGTTCTCAGGTGTTCAGGTGCAACTTAAAGATAATTTAAAGAACATTTGAGAGACACAGACAAATCAAGGAATTTATATAATAATGATAATATATTTTTTAAAAAATAATATTGTAACAATGAAAATATTTTGATATTCACTTTCTAGATTTTTTTAAACATGTATATTAATTGAGAATATTATAATTAATACACATGTACATAATAAAATATATATAATACATTGTTAATTAATATATATATATATATATAATATAATTGTCAAGTAAAGATTCTTCTACAATACTAAATAAGTTTTGGTATAAGTAATATCGTCAAGAATAATGTTAATGTAATGATTTCATCGTTTTATTGAATGAAAATTTAATTTACAGAAATGAGTCTAACTGCTAACTGTGATTTTTTTTCCACTATGGAAAGTACTGAGTTGTGTAAAGTATTGAGTACTGATGAATTATTTCCTACAGCGATTTTTCCATATTAGTCAATAATTACTATAGTGCAAGGGCCACAAACTTTTCATCACTATTGTGTGTTCTGTTGACATTCTAGGATTAAGAGGAAAAAAAGCTGTTATTGTCTTCCTACAAAATGTAAAATATTGAATTTTCATTTTATGTTATAGACGAATAAAATGCAATCTTGCAAAAATTTTATATACTACAGAAAAAAAAAAATTCAAAATGTGTTAAGCGCAATGTGACTTATGTATGATTTTTTCTCACTTTTGTGTGATTTTGTACAAGTGAAAAAAAAAAATTCTATGCATGTATATTTTTTGAATATTTTATATTTCCGAAGGAAAAAAAAAAAATGTAAATTAAAGAAATGTTTTCACATATTTGTATGTCATAAATTTCATAGAAAACATTCACATCCTTTGATTACCATTAAATTTTACACTGCATCAAATTTGAGAAATATTTTATTTTTACAAAAATTAATTCTGTATCATAACAATTTAAATTAATTGTTAAATACATTTTCAAGACATAAAAGAATGAATATTTTAAATGTATAATACATGTCTTTATAAGACAAACACACACATTATTTTAAGATGTGGATTTTTAAACATCTTTTCTTAAGTAATGACGTACTAACCAAACATCATCATTGTCAATAGCTTAGAAAAACACATTTAATTGCTTATAATATGTAATTCTTCATCAGGACATTTGTAAAGGCGTTTTGTTTGCATAATTTTAATTTTAATATAATTTTATAAAAACCAATTATGAGGTATTACAGGATAAAATTTGTTTTAATCATTGATTTATGGTTTTTTTTTAAATTTCAATTAAAAGTTCAATTACCCATTACGCAAGACTATTTATTTGTGCAATAAAAGAATATCGATCACAAAAGATAAACAGGAACTTCATTTATAAAAATTTTTATAAAAGAAAAACAATTTTCACAAAATAAATTTAAAAGCAGTGTCAACAACTTAGTTATTTTTCTTGAAAAAAAAAAAAAACAGAAAAAGTTTTTTATTAGATTAAAAGAAATATATAAAGAGAAAAAAACCATGTAGTCAAGATGCATAGGTTTTGAGTTCCTATATATTTCATTTTTAAAATTCGACAATACTTTGATATCAAATGAAATTCTTTAAAAACTTTTCAGAAGTTGATTTATCATGTCTTATTTTGGCGTGAAATTAAAATTAAATTATCAAAATAGAAAATAAATTCGACATTGAATGGGAAAGTGAAATTGCTCATGAAGGAAAAAAAAAGTAAACACAGGGTTGTGTACAGTAACTATTATATGAAGTAATAGGATTGCTATTGAAAAACTAAATGTTGTCGAATTAAAATTGGATTTTTTATTTTCAAAAAAGAAATATAAAATATTTGATACATAACTGTTATAATTTATAAACAATTCTACAATTAAATTATCTGTCTTCACTTTTCAAAATAGTACTTTACAGTTTTGTCTATTAGCAAAATATGGAATCCGTTCATTATTTTATTTTTAATAAATAAAACTAATTTAAGAATATATTTAAGTTTTTGGTTTCATTAATATATTTTTATAACAAGTTAACAATTGTTATGTTATATCCACGGTTTTTGTGTATAATCGTTGAAACGATTTCAACGTTTTTAGAACGATTTCCTGATTGCAATATTTTCTATATAAAAATATCATTATAATTTGCATAAAATTATCTTTCTATCAACATACAATTTTAAACAATTTACTTATAAACACATTTCTCAAATAAACCTTTAAGATATATATTTTTCAATAAGTTTGATTCGGCTACTATTTTTGTATTACAAATAAGATGCATATAATAGTTTATAAAAAAGTAATTCACACATAAGTGAATTCACATAACTGACACAATGAATTCACTCATATCACAATTCACAATAATGAGTTCGCACACATTGACACATGAGAAAATGATGATCTTAAAATGCTTCCGCTTTTTATTATAGTTTATCTTTTTCCAATAATATACCATTGCAATGTAATGCATCAGTAATTTTAATAAATATTATAAAGAAATAAAAGTAATAATATCGACAATGTAGATTTCAGAACTCCTTCGTATACTTTTTTTCCAGCGTAACCTCTTTTTATATAACAATGAATGTTTATAAACGCAGCATTTCAATGTAATTTAAAATCTATGTTCTAATTTTTTTCACTGAAATTATTCTTTAACCTCCTTTCCTCCCAAAAAAAAAATTACAGACAAATTCAAATAAATTTTTTTTTTAATCAAACAAAATCCACAACAGATTGGTGCTTCCTGGTTGCGTTTGACATCATGTGACTAAGAATTATTTTTAAAATAAAACTAATCATTGCCAAAAAATGATTATATTATATTAATGGTTTAAATTAAAATGAATTGTTTTAAATATATTTTTATATAGCTTTATATTTTTTTTATAAAATGTTTTTATTTATAAATAATTATTCCCAAAAATAACATAAGCATGCCTAAATTAATGAATCATTTCTTTGAATATTTATGTTAAATTTGCCCTATTGTTTAACTTGGCTATATCTTAATGAGAAAAAAAAATGTCTTAATTCTTGAATAAATTTGTTTCTTGATATTATTTTTATTTTAGCTTGTATATTATTATTCTGTTGCTGTAATCAATGGATCTCTTGTTCCTCGTACATAGATTCATGGATAACCAAATACTAGACGGAAAAGAATGGACCAGGCGGACTTTTAAAAATGGTTACCCTGCATTTGCTTGTTAAATAAGACAAAAACTTGGAAAACTCCACCGGGCAGCCTAATTAGCAATATAAAACCCTTTTACACGCTGTCACAATTGTTAATAAGTGATCAGATCATCATCAGACCTCAATCTTTAATAAGTAATCGTTATTAAATTTCAGTAAGTTGTGACAGAAACGAATTCTTATAGCTGATTCGAATATCAGACTTCTTGAACTATAGCTACTCACGTTACTGCTAGGTCACGAGTAGGGCTATACAATATTAGCCAAGTCTACTTTTTGAATTGATTTACATTGCAATATTTCTATCTATGTGTATCAATATCAATAGTTTATCAATACTTTTAATCACAAAATGTTTAAATGTGTACCAGTTTTAAACGACAAAGTTGTCTCAGCTAGCCTATGTGAATTTTTTCTAAGGCTGGAAAAAAAAAAAATTAAAATTTATCGTATACCGAATTCACAGAACTTGTTTATCAACCAGTAATATGATCAATAAACTGATAATTTATCTGCCGTATTGAAACATTTCTGGATGCATAAATACAGGGTGATTATAATTAAAAGTCATCCTTTCAAAATGCTGTAAAAGAACCACTATTCACAACGAATTCAAATTTGAAGTGAAGATACTTGAAGAAGGGGAAACTTGTACAGCATCCAAAAATAGTTCAACTGATTTTTTTCCATCCAATTTTTTTATGACTTTAACATGGTGGATGGGCTTTCCACCAACAGTGTCAGAACTGATGACTTGGAAGTCATTTTTTCCATCAAGAAACCGAAACAATTAAGCACATTGAGCTCTACATTTGATTTAGTATGGAACTCGTGCCAAATACGTTGTCATTTCGATTCAAAATATCACTGGCAGCCGAATTCACTTTCTTTATACCGTTTACAGCGCCATCTATTAATACATTTTATTTTTGATGCCGTACCATTTCCCCCTTCTTTAAACATCTTCCATTCAAATTTGAACTCATTGTGACGAGTGATTCTTTTAAAATTCGTACTATTAGTTCACACTCTCGCCATATATATCTTGTTCAAATTTTCAATCGTTCATAAAATACTTTTTTATTCATCCACTCAAGTTAAAATACATTGAACTTGAGTGGATTTAAATTGAGTCAATTTAAATTCCAAGTCAATTTCAAATATTAATTCATTAATTAAATTTAATTAAGGAATAACAAAGTAACTAAAATAAAATTTTTCTTTGTTGACCTAAGTAGGAATTGACTTAATTTTTTATATTACTCGATTTATAGCATTTTGAAAGTGGAATTTTAATCATAATCACGCTGTATATTAATAATTTTCAATGCAAAGCTGTCTCGCCATGCCTCTGCTGTCTTTAAATAAAAAAAAAAAAAACCAAAAACATTACATACAAGATTTCATTCAAGCTCATGGTCCCCTTGAACTAAACCAGTGGACCCTGGATAAACAATAAACTCATAATCTGCTTGCAATGTCTTATAATGAAATCATTCAGTTATATGTAAATATATTATTGACCTGCAACACAAAAAAAATACAATTGTCTTTGTCGCTCTGCACATTAAAAATAAATAAAACATATTATATACACAATCTCATCTAAGGTCGCGGACTGTTTGAACCATGGCACTCACCCTGGTTAAACAATAAACAATAACCTGATGCCTATCTGCAATGAAATGTTTCAAGAACCTATAAAAGATTATTAGTCTAAAAGACAAAGCAAAGCCTCTCACAAGGTTTCAATTTTTCCGAAACTGTTTTTATTATTTGTATAATTATTATGACAATATTCATTATATGACATTCATTCGTAACATTAAAGACAAACGTTGATATTGGAATTGGTATTCAATTTCTTATTCAGCATTTTTTAATGAAAGCCCATACTTTGATGTTCACTTTCTAATCCAATATAGTAATCTACTATATCAATTTAAAAATACATACTTCTACAGAAGTTTAAATAAAAATTATTGTAAATTTAATTATTCTTATCTAACAAGCCTTAATTACTTTGCTCAATTAATTATTGTCCAGCTACAAGGAATAGATGAGCTTCTAGATTTTCCACAATTAATTAACTCCCTGGCACCTCAGCCCATTGTTGGTCAAGATCTGTTGACAACTTTCATATTTCCAAACAGGAGATGATTTCTTTTTACAGAGTAGAGTTTTAGCCCTTCATCTAACGCTCTACAGTCATATTAGACAGGGCTTATGGTTTAAGATGGATTTCAGAACAACTACAAGCATCTATGGCACAGCCGGGGCTCAAACGGAGCAACGAGCGGCAGAGTACCAATCCCATGGTCATAAGTCCCCCTAGACCTTCCATAATATGTGTATATTTCAGCAAGAGTAATTATACAAAATTTATTTTATACACCAAGACTTACTAAACATTTTAGATCAAGGATTACACTGACTCCTCAGTCCCAAGAGCCCATACCTAGCTACCACGTTATATCAGGATATTGTAGTTTGAATTGCGCCCAAATTTGCGTTTCGGAACTAATCGGCGAGAAAGGTTTCCATGTCGCATATAATCGATTCCGATCTGTTCAAAATTTCTGGTGTATCAAGGTCATGTCATTGTGGGGAAGTGATGCCATCTTACCATACAGTAATGCAAAAGCGCCTTATCTTGGGAGAGTAGGAAGCTTTATGCAAAAACTTCAATTATAGTTCTTGGTCAGTCGAGTTCAATAAGTTTTGATAAAGTTCTGCTTAGTTACATCTACAAAATCGAGTACTTTCGAGGGGTTTCGAATATGTTCCAGTATGCATGGTATAAATATTAGAGACATCTAAGAGTTGGACAGTAAATTTTTTGATTTGAAGTTAGCCATTTTGCGTGGATTTGAATATAAAAAAAAAAAAAAAAGAAAAAAAGAAATTACTGAGTGCTGATTATTTAAAAGCAATGAGAATACCGATATTTCATATTTCAGTCAAGTATTAAGGAAATGCGTATAGTTTTCCGTAAAAAGAAAATCAGTCCTCAAAGAATATAATAATAGTGTTCTGATGGTCGAGTAACTATCATTCCGGCACTCGGTACCAGAGGTATCTTGTTCGTTGTGCCATGGATGTTTGTATTGGTTCGGTAATCCACTTTAAGATCTAGATCCTGGTCCTAATAGGATCACAGAGCGACGTGGGGGTAGTGTTACTGCGTCTGTAACATATCTTCAAGCTACACGTGCCTCCTGGGTAGTCCTAAATGAGTAACAGAAGTGCAGCCCTTGCTTATGACATAAAGATTAACTGTCTGTATTGTCAGCTGCATCAGAACAACAACAACAGAATATAATAACAAAGCATTCTCCGAATTACACAAATTTACAGATTGCTTACGATTAGAAAAAACATGAATCCTTGAAATGCGGGTTGATATCTCAGCAATTGCTGTTTAAGGAAGTAAATGCTGAATGAGAAGCAGCAACTCCTGCGAGTTTCCGAGTGGTTCCTTCAATAGCAAAATATGAGAAACTATTTAATGACTGCGAATTAATCAAGGATTTTGTTTGATTGATTTCGTTTTTCACTCGACGGTCATTGTGTGCTCACTTTGGGCTAATTACATTTGGACCTACAGTTTAGCGTGGATTTTGAACCACTCACAAACATCCGTGCCACCATCAGGACTCGAATCTGCAGCCTATGGTACCAAAAGCCAGAGCGCTAGCTGAATTTATTTAAAAGCATCAGATTGTCAGCAATTTGATATTGCAAAATTGAAAAAAATTTTTTAACTCAATTGTCTAACATAATTTGGCACTAAGTCCTCTTTAGTCTTGAAATCTCAACAAAAATGTTATAACAGATGTAACTGCTGAAGTGTTACTTTTTATTCGATTGATAGATAAAAATTATGAAGCTCCTCGAAGCTCATAGCATTCATTGCATGACTACAGGAGAATGTATTTTTAAAAGGAGTTGAAAATGTTATTCAGAAAAACAATTTTCAATTGAAAAAAAATAAAATGTATCACTACTGATGGTAGCAAAACTGTCGTTAGTTTATATCAAAGGGCGATAGAAAATGACGATGATTCAAAGTGATTTATTGTACATTGTATCATCCATCAACTGTTTTGTGAGGAAAATGTTTGAATATTTCAAAAGTTTTAAAACCTGTCATGTCAGCTGTCAATTATATCAGATCGTAAGCTCTGAATCATCGTCAATTCAGCGAGTTTATTGAAGAGATTGGAGAAAATGACTTACCCTATTTTACCTCTGTACACACACATAGTTGCTGAAAAGTTTTAACACGATTTTCTTTTAGTTCAGGACAATAATCTGAATTTTCTTTAATGAAAGGAATCATCCTCTGGCTAAGTTGCAAAAAAAAAATGTGGGGTTTTGGAAGTTTTCATTTGATATATATTTAACTAAACATATGCATGACAATAACTTAAAATTTCAAAAGAGAAAATCAGCTCATGCCTGAGTGGTTGCACTCATATTCTTTCAACAAAAATTCTTTTGTTTCAATCTCATATGAACTAAAAATGCTGTGTTTGCCAATCGTTTTGAACGAAAAATGCTTCAATCGTTTAAAAAAATTCCAAACATTACATCAGTAAACTGATATTGCATTTCCGGTAGATTTTGCAACTGAAGTGTGATTTGAAGTCGATGTGCTTAACGAATTTGATGAAGTTGACTATTAATTTGTTCAGCCTTCAAGGTAATATACTTTAATGGTTAATTTTAAAATGTTAAATTTAATGCTCCTTATTTCTTTAAGTGCTATTAAGATATATTCAATATTATACAACCAACACCATTAATGTTTGGGCCAGAATGGCCGAGTGGCCAGCGCTCTGGCCCGTTGGTATCACAGATTTTGGGTTTGAGTCCCGCCGGTGCTATGGATGTTTGTAGTGGTTCTGAATCCACTTTAAACTGTAGGTCCCGGTCTAACATGAACGTTGCGGGGTATTGTTACTCCTCGTCCGTATCTTATCTTCAAGCTACACGCACCTCCTGTGTAGTGCCAAGTGAGTAACGTCGGTGCAGCGCTTGCCTTAAAGCATCCAAGACAATTGTCTAAGTGTTTGCCAGCTGCATTAGAAAAAAAAAATACCATTAATGTGAATTACAACCTTAATTAGTTGACATTAATTTAAAATGAATTTTTAATTTTTCAGATTTTTATGCATTCCCAAAAGCTATCAAGATTATTCAAAGTCGTTTTAATGCCCACATAAAACCCTTGCCTAAAATTTCAAATAGAAATTATTGATTTGCAGTGTAGCAATATTTTTTTTTTTAAAGAAAAATGTTTAAATTAAACAAAACCTGAATTTTATAAGCCTTCCTTTCACACAGTTAAATTTATTGCATAAATTTGCTCCAGGCTTTTTCCGTTTTCGGATTTATTAAATTGTGTTAAAAAACATTCTTCAAAATTAAATATACAAAAAATATATACAGATCCAAATTAACTGATGAACATTTGAAGTCGCTGCTGGTAATTACCACTAGTAAACTGGATTCTTAACTGCAGTGGAAGTTACAACTACATAAATCTCATTAATCATAATTATAATGCTTAATTTCATTATGTGAATTACGTTCGTACGTTACGAAAGTCATTTATTGTAAGTTTTTAGAACAATTCTTATATCATTAATTACAGTTTAAATGTTTAATTTCATTATATATTTCACTTATTGTGTTTTTAGTTGATAGTTACATTAAAAGTAATGTAGTAAAAACTATTAATTTGTTTAACTTTTAAGGTAATATAAATTAATGGTTAATTTTAAAAGTGAAATTTAACACGCCATATTTCTTTAATGTGCGATTAAGATATATCCCATATTATACAACCAACACTATTAATATGAAATCTAACATTAAATGTGTAGTGTCGAGAGACTTACAAAGAGAAATACTACCTTTTTGTGTTACATTTATTATTTACATTAATTGCACTAAATATATTTTTACCTGCAGAAAATTAAATTTTCTAATTCAATGCACTTGACTAAAATATTTAAATAAGCAAAATATAATTTTCTTATGTTAAAATTTTACTTTAAAAGATATATTACTTGTATAAAAGATATTAATATGCGAAATTTTTAATCTCAATGACTATGTTGATTAATTAAATTAAATAATGATTTATTTGTAATTATAAAAAAATATTATATAAACTATTAAAAAGATTGATAAAACAAATATGGTTTGAAATATGTAGATTTTTTGTTTCATACTTAAACATTAATAACTTTTCTTAAATGGATTTCTGAAATGATGGCAATCATAAATTCTTGCAGAAAAATTATTTGTTGAATTCCATTATCTGTTATTGAGCCATCTGTGAAGTATATTTTTGTTAAAAAAAAAAATATTTTAAAATAAATTATTTTGCATCATATTTATTAATATGTTACAAACAAAGAAGATTCATCATTTCTTGGTTTCAGTTAATATAATTTACTTCAAGTTTTGTTGTTGAAAAACTACTAAAATTGATGAATTTAGAATTGTGGATAAATATGTATTATACAATATTATATCCACTATTATAAACTCGTGCAACACCATGAAGGAATCGTCATATTGAATGAAATTTAATCAGTTTTTAAGTACAAATAAATGATTAAATGTTCAAAGCAAACAAACAACAGACAGATTGGTCAGTTTTCGGTGCCAAGGCAAGTGCTGCTGCACGACGTGACATGGAGTCAAACAAATTTTGAATGTCTGCCTAGCATTCCATATTGTTTTTGCATTAAAAGTCGGGCGCAGGACAAGGATCACGAGAGAAACGCCGACCAACGAAATCCCACACATGTTCAATCGGCCACGGACGCGGCCAAGTAACAACGCCCCGTTGCAATTGAACAGTCCTAACGATATGAGGGCGGGCGTTGTCCTATTTGACCTTGGGGGGACACTGATGTACCGGTTCCTGTTCAGATTGCCCACAATTCTTATTGAGATCGTCCATGATATGCTATGGCACCCCAGACCATAATATATCGTTCACTGTGGCGTTCGATAATGCACTCCGGAAGGTGGCGTTCACCTATAATATGCGGCCATTATTAAAGGATTCGTCAGAAAACACGACATGCTGCCAATCTGCACGACCCTATGCTGAGCTGCCCATTGTAGCCGCTGGCGGCGATGGTTTAGAACCACCGATAACCATACACTGTAAGCCGTCTATTTATTCATTTCGTTGCTTTTAATCATGCGCAAAATAAATTATAAATAATTCCTGAAAATACAAAAAATCCCAAACATGAGCCAATAAATATATATAATAATTATATAAGCATTAGAAACGTTCAATAAGAATGCTTTAGTTTTAAATACGCTAAACTTATTTGGAACTAGCAAAAAATAAGGCCTAGAACAAATGCAAAATATCAGTAATATTATAAATCAACGCAACTCAAAAAGTGAAACAACCAATAAATAAATAATTTACCATTAGAAACGTTCAATAAGAATGTTGAGTTTTTTTTAATAGGCGTTAAAATCAACTGCTAATATCAAATCCTTGTTAGCCGGAAGATTTGATATCCACTCAGCACCTAAGGATTTGAAGCATTGTTAAATCAATATCATCTGCCAAAAAACACCTTCCGTATCCCAAGAAATGAATTCAATTGAGTTAACAAAAAATTAACGGTGGGCTACCCCATCTAGTGGCGGCGTCGAGTACTACTGCTAAAAGTAACAGTTTATATATTTTTCTATTATATAGTATTATTTTATTTATATAGTATTTTTAGCTTCGTCAACTGAAGTTGAATGGTAACTCTCATCAATGTAATTAAATTGACAGTTATATGAATATTTTATTTCTAATGCAGCTGGCAAACACTTAGACAGATTTTATGCCTTAAGGCAAGCGTTACTCAAGCGTTACCCAGGAGGTGAGTGTAGCTTGAAGATAAGCTGCGGACGCGGAATAACAATACCCCGTAACGCTCTACGATCCTATTAGGACCGGACCTATGGTTTAAAGTGGATTTCGAACCATTAAAAATATCAAGACCCAGACGGGACTCGAACCCCGAAATCTGTGGTGCCGAGCGCCAGAGCGATAGCCACTCGGACATCAGGCCCATAGTTATATGAATATTGCACAAGTGAAATAATCTATTATTCCAATAAATCCTACAAAATAATAATCAGAAGATTATTATTTTGTAGGATTTATTTACATTGTAAATACTGAAATGTAATCAAAACAAACTGCAGAGAAGCTAACTGTTAGTGTTTGCGGGCCGTAATTCTGCCCCCAAAAAAAAAAACGATTGGCTTTTTTTGGCTCAAATACGATAAAGCTGTTGAATTTTTAATGGAAATAACATCCTTTCCAAATAAGTCAGGTTCATTAATGCATAGCAGCTGTGAAATCATCCCAATATCTGTGAGAAATAACATCCCTTTTCAATTGAGAGACAGCACGTACATCCCTCATCATTCAATATTCATGATTCTTCACGAGTTGTCTGAGGCAATTACCTCATTTGAATATTCAATCCATTGTCGACAGATGTTCGGACATCCGGCATCCACCCCCGAAGAAAGATTCCATTAACACATGGACTTGAAATGCATCGGAGTGTTCATAATGGGTGATATTTTTAATGTGAAACATTTCGACACTTTGTCAGTCAGTGGAAGACTTTATGTGCATTCATACATATTAATGACAGCTTTGCAAACATCTTTTAAAGTTTGGGGGAATAAATGTTACGAAATATATTTTAATAATTTATTTCTTAGATTTTTAAATTTAACTGTTCATTTTATAAACAATTAAGACAAACGCTAATTTAAGTGAATGTATTTGCCTTACATCAACGCATATTATAGTAATATAGGCTCTCCCGATTAAAAGTTTTTTTTTAGTAATTAATGAACGGGGGCCTGATGACCGAGTCGCTAGTGCTCTCACGCTCTGTACCACAGATTTCGAGTTCGTGTCCCGGTGGTAGAATGAATGTTTGTAGAGATTCGGAATTCACTTTAAAACGTAGGACCGTCTAACAGGATCGTAGAACGTTGCGGGGGTAGTGTTACTCCGCGTCCATAGCTTATCTTCAAGCTACACGCATCTCTTTGGTAGTGCTAAGTGAGTAACATCGGTGCAGCGCTTGCCTTAACGCAACTGTCTAAATTTTTGCCAGCTACATTAGAAGGGGAAAATAATTAAAGAATGCATAAGGGGTGGGTTTTTAAATCAGGCAGACTAGGCTAGAAATTTGTCAAGATAATCTTAACCACAAGGTCGTATGTGTATGCCAGAAATAGCGTAGTCATGTCAGCTTAGACAACGGGAATAGACAACCGCAAGCTCACATGGCATTCAATCTGTGGGTAGTAACGTCATTTGGCGCGAGGAGGAAGTAAAGTAAAAAATTCAGGAATACACCAGAGGACATCCCTGGGAGTGTTGTTGGCTGCAGTGCAGAAGATTTGGTTAAATTTAGCTGCAGTGTAGAAGATTTTCTGCGGTGCATCCTAGTTAACGTTGAATCTGTTAAATTTCTGACATTCCATCGGTGATTTATTAGGGAAAATGCCGAATATTCGAGTAAGGATACACCATTTTCCCGAATCAAAATATAGGCAAAGGCGAAGAGATCAAAGCTGATAGATCCTGGTTTCAAGAAAGCGTTGATCCTTACGTTAGACATTGGTCTTTGAAAATTTTTCGGCCATTAACGGGAGAGAGAAAAATAATCGATAATGGGAGAGGGAGAAAGAAAAAGGGAATGTGCACAGCGGAGTAAAATGTTCCAGGAGGTAGGAGGATACAAAGACCCTTAAAAGAACTGGCGTTTAAGATGATTTTGTAAATATTTGTGATATAATTGTGTTTTACTGGAGTTGTGCAGTGCTGTCTTTACAATTTTAATAAATATCGCAGCTAAATATCGCTTTTTTATTTTGAGAAATAATTTAATTTGTATTCACGAACAACATTGAAATACCACAATCATATCCGGCCCTAACTTTTACTATTCGAAAGCAACAGCATTATTAATGATTATAAATACAAAAGGATTTTATTTAAAAAAAAAAAAACTATTAAATTTTACTTAATATTAATAAATTTATATACATTGCATGTTCACGATCTGATTATCCTTTAAATAAAATAATATGCACATATAATATTATGTAAATGTGATTTGAAGAGTAATCAATTAAGTCAATATCAATTTAAAACATATTTTCTTATCTTTCTATTTTAAAACATCTTTTTTCATACCTTTCTTTGATACTATTTCTTTAAAAGGTTTTTATTTAAATCATCCTGTATAAATAACTCAATTTATGAACATTCAATAACATTAAAGATTAATTGTTAAACACGTACAAACTCCCTGGCTTAGGTTGTCGGCCCTACGCCCAACGCTCTACAGTCATTTAGACAGCGAACTACGAACTAAACAGATATTAATCGATTATAACAAACTCATTAGTAATATATTTTTATTTTAAGTGATGAATTTGATAAGAAAGAAATTTAATGGATTGTAATTTATTATACATTTAGCAATAATATGATATTAAATTCTTTTTTTTTTTTTTTCATATAAAAAAATTAAATAATTGTTGATAGTTTAGATTTCTAAAGATGCTTCATATACTGTAACTTTGTTTTCAAATTTTTATACAAAGTATGCGATGAAATATTGGAAATCTAAAAACATACCATCATGCTTTATAAAACATATATAATTTTTAAGTGAGTTTGCATTGATGAAGTTCATATTATTTCAGAATCCATTATGATAAATTATTTTCAAATGCGAAATTTATGAATAATATTGGAAACTTAATTAATTAATGTATTATATATATATTCAAGAGTCAAAACATTATGATCACCTGTCAATAACGAGTGGCTCACAGCCTTCCCATCACACGCAGAAGTAAGTGAGAGAATGATTCTTCAGACTCTCCAGCAGCAGTTAAATACCACTTCCACCTGATCACGTGCCTTCCACGTCATCCTGGCGAGTTCATTGCAAAACGTAGGGATGGTCATAATGTTTTGACTCTTGAGTATATATATATATATATATATATGCTCTATATGAGTTTCTAAAATCCAATATTTGAATGAATAGTTGAAATCATCGTATTTGATTTATATTTTATATATATATATTTTTATTCATATTTTATATATATATATATTTATATTTTATGTATATATGCATTAATTCACACATTATTATTGTGCAACGATGCCGACGATTATACAACGAGATTTTCCATTTCCATTTCTATTCGTTTAATTCCTTCTGTTACAACGACATTGATTTTTTATCTTAATTCGGCTAGTATGAGGCTATGGATATCAAATAAGTTCTTTTTTTTTATGAAGTTATTTGTTCTGTATTTAAATAAACATAAATATTAAAATAATAATTTATTAAAACATGAACATACATGTTCAAAGGTAATTTAATGGTGAATATATTTTGCAAATAATTAATCACGAAATAACTATAATCAGTAAGTAATCATAATGAGGTAACTAAAATCAAGAATTTTTAATTATATTATTATGCATAGTAAAAACTTTTATGCTTTATTATTTACTTTATCCTTTTATCTCTCCGAATAGCTAAAAACTAAGGTTCTATTGATTTTCTATTATGCCCGTGCTCTAATGGTGGCATGAGTAGCTGACGTACAATAGAGACGAGGTTAATCCGCAAGTTGCAGTCACTGATATTAGAAAGAAGGAGATTCGATAGCGATTATGAAAACGTGCAAATATTCTCGAATTGATAGTCAGGAAACCTGGGGTGATTTGCTAGAGATTTCAACCAAATGTATGTAACTTGGTTTGGCTTGTCTCTCTGCGGTCATTTTGTGGAGAGTGTAGGCTAATTACACCGGTTCTTACAGCTTAACGTGGATTTCGAACTACTAACAAACATTCATACTACAAACACCCATACTACAGAACCTGTGGTACCAATGGTCAGATGAAACCTAGCCATTAGGCCGCTCTAGTGTAGGTAAGTTACCTCTGAAATGTTTCTCTGAAAGCAACGTCCCTCCTCATTGCCAGACGGTCGGTTGTTCGTTATAGTATACATATAATGAACACGAGACCTACCAATGATCAGCAAAAAAATTACTTGTTTTATACAGTAAAAGTTTGATACATTTTTAAAATTATGTTTCATAGTTTCCAGAAAAAGAGTATTATTATTTTTATGATAAATTATTATTACTACAGGCATTACAATTTGCAAATTTCATCAATTAAAATTTAACAGTAAAATTTATATATATTTTAAACGCCAGAATTGGTGAATGATTACAACTCAGTATAGCAAATTCATGTGTACCCAGTGTGATCTGTGAAAAGCTAGTTCACTACACAGATAAAAAAAGAAGAAAACCTTAAAAAGTTGATTGCCTCGCATTTGTGTGTAATATTTGGGGAATAAAAAACCAGAATAATTCCAACAAGGTAGATGCCGTCAGAGTCTCTATCGTTCTTCACAACATGTCACATTCATAACACGCATTTCAAAATTGTAATTGGAACAACGATGCTGACGGGTAGCGATTGTTGGAAAGTTAGTTCTAATCTTTTATTCATGCAAATTTTTCTAATCTTTTAATTTAAATCGAGTCCGACACCAATCATATGCTGAAAGTATATGATTGTTTATAACGTCGGGTGCAGATGTATAAAGCCCATAAAGAAAATGGAGGGAGGGCTATCTGTATGTCTGGTTGCAGGCAACATAATTTGCATGTTGCCAACAATCATGCAGCAACATGATCATATACATTTAATAAATAGAGTTTTTGAAAATTTTAATTAAATTAAAAAAAAACTTTTACTAAAACATTTTTCATTAAATTAATTTATTATGTATAATAGTATAATACAATTTCTAATATAAATTGTTTGTATAATTTCTTGAATTAACTAAATATTTTGTGGGTGTTCGAATTCTTGGAGCATATTAGCCCCGGGACCACGTCTTCGGCAGAACAAGGTATAAACAGATGATTATTATTACTAAATACAGTAATTCTTGATTCTTCTATAGACTATACCGTAGAGCATCACAGAGCCCAATCAGACTTCTTCTCACCCACATCATTCCCAAACTGTAAAGGGGCAACTCAATTCTAGGCACAATGATGTAGTGGGGTGTAGTAGTAATAGTAATCATATTAGACGAAAACCTATAGTTTAAAGGGGATTCCGAACCAATACAAACAACCATGGTCACCGAGCTCCAGAGAGCTTGTCACTTGGCCATAAGGCCTCACATTTGTCTTAAAACTTCATATTTGTTATTAGGTTTGGAACAAAAGAGTTTTAATTTAAATTATTTGAATATTGCTAGAACTTTTCTGAAATTACTTAATTTTAATTTTTTGGTTAAAAGTGTGAGCAATTTTAATAACTAAGTTTTCCTTCAATTTTTCACATTTCTTATACAAGTAGCGGCAAGAAATCCAAGCAGAATATTCTTGGATAATGTCTATAAAAATGCTTTTAAATTCTATAAAATGATGTAGCAAGTAAGAAAACATAAATTATAATATCTTGTTTAAATATAAAGTTTAAAATCTCTTAAAATCTTTGAAACAATTTTTTGGAAATAAATTTTTCGGCTGATCAGTTCCAAAGCCTGGCTGAATTAACATACTTGAATGAAGCAAGAGACATTTAAAAATATTTTAATTAAAGAAGTATCATAATCATTAAAAAAATATAAAAAGGATGTGGTTTGTTTCTCTTTTTGAAATTTGCATTTCAAAAGACAAACATAGCTGTCAAATTTGAAAGCCTTATTTTTTTATAAAAGAACTTTCCATCGAAAAGCTGTCTTGAGGAATCACATTTTCATAACGCAGATATTTTTATTTTCTTTTGTTTTCACCGAATGCAAATAGCGCTGCAAAAGATGCTGAGATTTCAAGAAATTTTTCTTCCATTTTTCCTTGTCGAAATACATCTTGCGTTGGGAAACCTAGAATTTTCGACGAAATCCTCTTAAAACGGTATCGGAAAATCGAATCTGTTCAATGTACTTTGAGGTAAATGACGAGCAAATAATATGTGTAATGCAATTCTAAAAGCAGAGCGTTCGTAGTGGATGTAACCAGATTTAACATGTCCAAAGATATGAAAGATTTAACGTACTGAACAAAAGGAAATTCTGTTCTTTCAACAGCAGGTTATGTTTGAAAAGTAATTTTCAATAAAAGATGCTTTCTTTTCTCGTAGTGTAGCTGTCAATAATGGTAAAAATTAATACTGACAGTGAAATGTATAATTTGTTAAAAAAATTTTTTGAGAGGTTTTAAATTATGATAATTGTTGTTCTAATGCAGCTGGCAATATAGAGAGAGTTAAACTTTATGGTATACCATGTTAAATGTTATTTAGCACTACCCAACTGGCACGTGTGTAGCTTGAAGATAGGACGCGAGTAACTCTACCCAAACAGTGCGTTTTGATCCTATTAGACCGGGACCTATGGTTTAAAGGTGATTCCAAACCAATACAAACACCATGGCATCTCCGGGATTCGAACCTGTTGTACCGAGAGCCAGCCACTCCACCATCAGTTACTATCATTCAGGTAGTAAAGTATAAAAGGTCTAGGATAGATATGTATATATTTATAAGTTACTATCATTCTGGTAGTAACTTGTAAATATATACATTTTCCTGAATGCTTAAATTCTATATCATTTGCTTCAAAAAAAGTCACTTTCATTAAATGGATTAATTTAAATAATTACATAAATATACTTAATCAAAGGTTTGATTAAGGTTGGAAATTATTGATTTCATAAATGGCACACATTCAAATTTCAATTTTAAAATTATGGAGATAAAAATAAATTATTTATTGATTTGTTGCGTTTATTAATGTTTTAATTATTATTTTTTTAATTTTGAGTTAATAATAATTTAAATTTATAACCGTGGTTCCACCTACGCAACCATGCTTCCTTCTAAGCACTGCAAGAGTGTCCTTTTTTGGCGTTCAGAAGAAATCTTCAGTAGGCATCAAATCTCTCGCCTGAGAGGACGTACGGCAAAACAGGCGCTGCCGATAGTTACCAGCTCCATACTGAGAGCTAGAAGTGGAATCCTTCCACTAATATCTAATTGATTGTACTTTAATTGTACATGCTGTTTTTAAATATTGTTTGTTTTTTTTTAATTGCAATTGCAGTACTTATGAGACAAAAGAAATGTGGACAAAAATTAAAATAAATTCTTGGACTTGTGACTTGATTTGACCACACCTAGTTTCAGTGGAACAAACAAACGGCGACATCTACATTTTAATATTATAAGTATTTAGTTAAACAATATATTATATTTTGTTAATAAAGCTAATTTCTAAAATGATCAATTTTACTTTAAAATTTTTATTATAAAAATAATAATGCAATTTGATAAAAAATTATATTTTTATTATAAATATTAAAAATTAATTAATTAATTAATTTAGTTAAAATTAATTTTTCTCTATTTCTTTATACTAAGTAATTATAATTTTAATAATTTATTAAATTTAGTAATTAAATCATAATTCTACGTTTTCAAAGATATTAATTGTCTATTTTGTTATTTGAAAATATGTGTTTCCCAATCAGTAATAATCTTTTAAAAAAAACAAAAAGAAAATAATAAGAAGAATTTGTAATTAAAAAAATGTTTTTTCAGTAATATATGATTTTCCTGACTTTTAATATAAAATATAATTTCTTTCCAAATTTTTTTTTTTTCAGAATATATATTTTTTTTTTCGAAAAAATTTAAATATTCATGTTAAATTTTGCATCTAAAATATATGCTGTTTTTTGCCTTTCTACGTTAAATTAAATAAAATATTCACACTGTCGCTAAAAGTTTGGTAACTTAAAAAGAAAAATGTTCAAAGGAGAAGAGACGCAAAGGAGATTTACTAAATACTTTTTTTTTTTTTTCTTAAAAAAAAAAAAAAAAAAAAAAAATTTTTTTAGGAAATTTTAAATATAAACTTATTTTTCATACTCAGACAGTATTCTTGTTGTCTTTTGGCATTAATTTTATAACTTTTATGCATTGTCTGCGTGTTCGTTTTCATCTTTACGCTTTTCATTTTTGCATATATTGACATTACCTTTGGGCCAAGAAAAGCATCATAGTTATTATATTGCATATGAAATGAGAAAGTTAAATTTGGAGCAAGCTAAATTCAATAACAACAGGAAACTCAAAATTTTCAGTATCTTTGGTTTATATAGACACGCTAAATCTTTAGATAGGAAAGTACATCCATCTTGTTAAGAAAGTGTGTGAGAGTGTCTGAATGTTGTTCGTGGGGATATTCGTTTAAATTGGCATGGATTCAGTTGCTACAGTCGATTGAACCAGGTAAGCAACACGTTTGGCAGTTGTATTTTTCCACGGGAAGACAATATGATGCTTTAACACTTTAGGCAGGAGTTGTCTTTCCCTTAGATTTAAAGAGGTGGCTGTCCACTCTATGTGTAACCATGCTTCCGCTTTGGCAGGAGCGCCCCTGAGACGATCAGGAGAAATGGTCAGAAGGAATACAGTGAAGACACGCGATTCTGTTGAGAAATGCTCAGTTCACAGTCTCTCACTTCGATATGAAATATATTTAACACAACCCTCTATATTAGTTGGCCTACCGACTCTCACCCGGACAGAAAACAAATTTCGCGGTATAATAAAAATTCTAAACATATCCGGTTTAGAAGTGGAATCCTTTCATGAATCTGTAAGCATATGTCTTTAAATAAGTTAAATAATGTATGTCTGTAATTGTATGTGTGGGGAGTTTGTGTGTGTCAATAAAGCTGTGAGTTCTCCAACCTGTGCTTCAAGTTTCTCAACCCATTCACACATAGTTACAATCTAGTTCCCCAACCTGCACTGAGTAGACAAGCCAACAAGACTGCCAACGAGATCACCCAGATCTTCCACCTTGAAGTTTCTGGTTACTATTGAACCCCGAGGTGGTATAAGTAGGTAGTATAATAGGTGGTATCAGTAGAAAACCTAAAAAAAATTAGAAAAAACAGAGAAAGAAAGTTAGAAATTAAAAAAAAAAAAATTGTAAAAGCCTAATAACATCATTACATTAATTACCGATATGTAGTGTTGGACACCATGGGGCTTTATAGGTATAGATGAAACAAAATTAATGTTTACTGCTCTCATGCAATGTAAATCGTATTTGAGATCATCATTTCGCTTTACATTGATCAATCACTGTAAAAGCATATCACTATAGAAATTTCGAACTAATTTTTTTTCTTGATGTCATGCAGCATTTAGTTCCTCGGTAAATATTAATTTCAAAGTCACATCTCTCACCCACCTGAAGTTTCTCTCTCATTTTGTTAATCCTTTTTTACCATTACTACAAATTTTGAAGACAATTGGTATTTGATAGAACAACATTGAACAAATTCCTCTTGTTTAAGACATAGTATTTGATTTGGTAAAGTTAATCAACGGAAAACTGCTCTAATAAAAGATGTACACAGAAGAGAATGCAAATTAAATGCACCATGTTTTCTCATTAAAATGAGATATTTGCGGTGCAAACACTTTGGTATTTGAAGAGTAAATATTTCTAAATGTAAAATCTTCCACGTTTAAATTGGAAATGTATTTATTATGATTTATAATAAAGTATTTCGTTGATGAAGCTGAAGTTTTGTCATGACATTAAACAATTGATTTAATGTAGAATAAATATTAAGAATCAGTTCAAGATTTTTAAAAGGGTATAATTATTTCATTTTATAAAAATATATTCTCAGACAACGAACACGAGTCAAATATATAGCTATCGAATTCAAAATTCTTGATTTCTTTTTTTTTATGAACATAAAAGATATTTGGCAGAACTTCATCTTGTAAATAACATAAACAAACAGTTAGTTATTTACAGATCAGTGGTTCGCAAAGATTGTGCCCTAGAAAGATTTCCAGATGCGACATGTGGAATTAACTACCACACAATTACATATAAAAAAAAAGAGGAAATCTTCAATATGTATTGAGGTTGAAAATTGAAAGCCAGAGTTTGCCTTTCAAAAAATGGAACATTAAAGAAATCGTTAGCATATTTCATGGTTCATGATTAATTAAACACAAGAATAAATAAACTTGAGATGCATGCCATTTCATTTTTTATCACATTAATTTTCTGTAATATTTGACTTAAGCATTGCAATATATTTCTCAGAAATTTGCATATAGTTCGCCTACAATAATTTGTAGGATTTTAAATGGGCTCAGACTTCAAAAGTTTGAGAACCACTGATATAGATAATTGACAAAAAGGATATTGCATATGAGAAGGTAAGACATATTTGTTTCCAATTGTCCTTCTTATCCCATGTGGCATGATAGTAAATTGGATAGCGCTGTGATCATTGGTGCCACAGGTTTCAGGCTCGAATCCTGGCGGTAGCATGTATGCTTGTTAGTGGTTCGGAATCCGCATTAAACTGTAGGTCTCGGTCTAATTAGCTCAAAATGGGCACAAAATAACCGTAAAGCGCCAATTGAAGCCTACACACTCTAGGACTAATCTGAGATTTCGTAAATTCCTCACCTTTTCATCGAACACATTACAAGGACTTTAAATCCATTGATTTATCATATCTGGAGTCGAAAGAGAAAAATATAATTTAGATTCATAATTGCTGGGTTTCAGACCCCATGTTTTTTAATTATAAGCTTACTGCATGGGAGCATAAACTAAACTACTCCGATTAAATGTGTGTGTGTTTTTTAAGAAAAATTTCATGATTGAGATGGTAATCAATAATTGTTTTTTGATTTTTAATCATTTGAAAAGATGCGAAATATTTCAAGGAGATTCTCTTTGATTTTGTACAGCTGTTTTTACAAATCTTTAGCACACTTTCTGGAATTTCACACCAAACTTAGAGATAATATCTATATTCCACTAAATATAAACTTTGGGGTATTTTATAATACAAAAGTATTTCTGTAATTATTTCAATAATGTAACTAATAAATAACTATAAAAATTGCCAATACCCTAAAAATTAGCATTTATAAGTTTTATTTTTGTATTGCTTTGTATGCAACTGTATCTATCCTTTATTACAGGAAAGATTAAAACAAAAAATACTCAGTCTAGAACACAATTAGATCAATCCTAACTTCACTGATTGTAGTTATAGAGTTGAGGTTGAGGCATTCAAGTTTTTTATGGTGGCCTACCACATTTCACCACAAAATTTCTATAGTTTCATCTCCAGTTCAATTAAATTTCTCAACCACCCTGCTTATTGACTCAGGTCATTCTACAAAAATTTACATACATTACCATATTTGTGACCATATTTTCTACAACATTATATTTACCATATTTTCATATTTCTACAACATTACCATATTTACGATATTTTCTACAGCATTACATTTACCATATTTTCATATTTCTACAACATTACTATATTTATCCTATTTTCATATTTTCTTCAACATTACCATATTTACCATATTTTCTACAACATTACCATATTTGTGACGAGAAAGCAACATCCAGCAAGCATTCCAACGCTTTTATTTCTGTTTGTCATTCAGTTCATGTGGAACCCACTTATCCAACTTTTTCACTTCACGTATTTGAATTAAACGCGTTAATATTTTTTGTTTGCTAACATCAAATTTCAACAATAATTCATAGGAGCTCTGAGATGGGTCAGATTTTAGATCATCATTATTAGCCTTAGGTTCTGGGCGACCATGGTGCTCAATTGTGAGGTTAAAATTATTTGCTCAAAATTTAGTGAAACAATTTGATACTGCCTGGTTCATAGTAACACTAGAGCCAAATACATAATTAATGTTTCGCGAGGTCTGCGTTGTCGGAGTTCCACATAAGAGAACTCATAGTGGGAATTCCGCACCACTTCATTTTCAATAAAATTATTTAAAAAAAAGTTTTTAATATTATTTTTAGAGCTTACAATAAAATCTTTAAAAGGGGGGGGATGAGTAATTTTAAAAATAAATAAATGACTTATTAAGTTAGCGTCAAGTAATCAACTCGTAGTCCCACATATGAGAATTCATACTTCATAATAGTGGAATTTCCCATCTTTTCATTTTCAACAAAATTATTTTTTTAAAAAGTTTTTAATAATATTTTTTGAGCTTACAATAAATTATTTAAAAGAATATGTGTGCAATTAAAAAAAAATATTAAGCTAGCGTCAAATAATCAACTGTTAAAATTTGCGGTATTATTATCTACAAATTTCATCCTTGCAAACCCAATATTATCCTTTTTCTGCTATTTCTTTATAAAAAAAAATCTATGTTAAAAAAATCTATAAATGTTCAAAACTCTACTACTAAAACTTAACTATAGCATTTAGCTAAAGAACTAGAATAAGAGGTACAAAATTCTTTTGGTTGTTATGTCTCTGGTAGCTGTTTTTTGTTTTCATTCTCTCTGTTATTATCTTACTTTTAAAATAAGTAGTATAAACATTCCAGCAGGGAAAAAAAGTTTAGGAAAGAAAAACTTTTCCTAGAAACGGACATAAAAGCTGCAACCTTTGGAACCGTACGAAAAAAGAAAGCAAAATCACGCAAAGACATTACATGACACAGAGCAGTGTTTTACAAACACGGGAACTTATTTTGTTTGCTTTTAGTTTTGATTGGTCTGTATTAGGTTTTGGAATGGGATCTTGTTTTCGTTTGCTATAAGTACTTTATTTTTATTTTTATTTTTTTCGTTAAACAGAAAAAATATCGGACTTGCAAACATAGAAAGAAAGAATACAAAAACAAATGATACTATAAAAAGTGGAGATATAAGATTTATTTTATTACTTTCATCTCACTCAAAATGGCAATTTGGGATTCAATAATAACAGTTTAGATTTATGTTTTCAAATATGTTAATATAATATTATTAATAAGCAAGAATTGTTAATTACATATTATAAATATACTAATTGTTAATTAAAGGTTCTTATAAGTATGTTATGTTATTATAAGTAGTTTAATCGTTAATTAAATGTTATTATAAGTATGTTATGCTATTATAAGTATTTTAATTGTTAATTAAATGTTATTATATGTTAATTGCTAATTAAAGTTATTATATGATTGCTAATTAAATGTTATTATAAGTTATTTATATGTTATTATAAGTTATTTATATGTTATTATAAGTATGTTGATTGTTAATTAAATGTTATTATTATTAATTAAATATTATTAATTATATGTTATTATAAGTTAATTATATGCTATTATAAGTATGCTAATTGCTAATTAAATGTTATTATAATTTAATTATATGCTGTTATAAGTATGTTAATTGCTAATTAAATGTTATTATATTTTAATTTTATGCTATTACTTATTGCTATTATATTATTGTTATTATACTTAGATTACTTTGCTAAGAGTTAATTAAATGTTATTATAAGTGATATATATATGTTGTGTTTGCATTGCTATTAATACTATATATTAAATAAAAAATCATATTTACTATATTTCATAGTACTGTTACAAATATTAATTAAATTTCAAAGCTAATAAATTAACTATCCATAACAGTAGGTAGTATTTGTTGATATAAAGCAACAAAGTAAATTGATATTAATTTTTGTCTATTTATGGACTTGATTAAAAAAAAAAAAATCCAACTCAAAAATACATATTAAATCGTACTAATCATCATCATACTTAAATTCAACTTTTTACTATATTAAATTATTTATTTTCATATCTATATACAGGTGTGTATATTTATTTATGGCGGTTTACAGAAATCTTTTTATTACTGGTGTAATGTAAACCAAATATGAAAAGATTTGTTAAATGGTTTCAAATATTTCTTCAGATAAACAAGGAAAAAAAGAACCAAAGTTTTTAATTTACACTTTTTTACTCAAATTGCTGTAAACAGAACATAAGTAATTGGATTTGAATAGGAATACTGCTATTACACGATACTACATCACCGTGCCTAGAGCTGAGTTGTCCCTTTACAGTTTGGGAATGATGTGGGTAAGAAGACTGATTGGGTTTTGTGACACTCTACGGTCATATGAGACCAGGAAATACGAACTAAAAGTGGATTCCGAACCCATACAAACATTCATATATCCGGCGGGATTCGCACCCGAAACCTGTGGAACCGAGTGCCAGAGAGCTAGCCACTCGGCCATCAGGCCCCTTTGAATATGAATAAGACAATCTTGAATCGAGTGGCAATAAATACATTTCTTATATTGCAAAAGCTTATGATCATGATCACTCAAGGCAGATGTGCCAACATTGATGACACCCATGGGAAGGGAAGGCATGGCAGGAGAAGCTACAGCCGCTCAAGAGGATGGATCATGTAAGTTTTCTATTTTGGTACTGCATCGTTTGATTAGTTACATGATTAGTTACATTAGTTACTTGACATAATCTTGATTGGTGTGAAGAAGTTTCGTCATTGTTTATAATTACCAACTAGAATAAGGTAAAAGTGGTAAAAAAAAATTGTAGCTAAACGTATATAAACAGAAGTAATAATTGTATATAAACACGTATATAAACAGAATAATAATTGTATATAAACATGTATATAAACAGAAGTAATAATTGTCAATGTCAAGATGATTCGCCCATATATCTAATGGGGACTTAGAGTTATCATTAAATTTTAGTCTATAGTAAAACACATTTTTAATGCATTTAAAAATAATTGTTAATATCACTTATAATGAATTGTGTTGGATTCTCGACTCGTTTTTTTATAAATTTTCACTTAAAAAAGTTATCACACTCATTCTTTATATTTTTATTTTAATAAGAATAGATATCATAATAAATTTGTTTCTTCGTCTTATTTTGTTTCTTTCTTCATTTGTCTTCTCAATTTATTTTTGAAACTTTTATGCATTTTTAAAATATTTGGTTTTGGAATCAAATTATGATGCAACAAAAAAGTACGATTCTCATAAATATATTGTAAATATAATAAATATATTGTATTTAAAGAACTCGGGATTTTGAATTGAATCAAAATCAGGAATTTTTTATTTACGGGTAGATAAAACGTGGCAAACAGCAATCCAATGTCGTTTATCGCCCACAATTTTTTAAGCTGCCGGGCCTGAAAGGCCGAGTGGCTAGCGCTCTGATGCTAGGTACAACAGGTTTCGGGTTCGAGACCCGGCGGTGCCATGGATGTTTGGGAATTCACTTTAAACCGTAGGTCCCGCTCTAATAGGGAGCGTTGCGGGGGCATTGTTACTCCGCATCCGTATCTTCAAGTTTACATGCGCCCCCTGGGTAATGTAAAGTGAGTAACGTCTGTGCAGTGCTTACCTTTAAGGCATCCAAGACCAAGCTGTCTAAATGTTTGCCATCTGCATTGGAACAAAAAAATTTTTTTTTTAAGCTGCCTGGTGGACAACAGCTAGCTTTCGCGCCTTCCAGTATCACAGTCTTCAGGTTCGAATTCTGAGGTAGCATGGACTTTCGTTAGTGGTTCGGAGTCTAGTTTAAACTGTAGATCCCGGTCTGTTCAGCCTCGTGGGCGTAAGATGACAGTACAGCATCAAACAAACCCCACAATATTTAAAGAAAACTAGACAATTATATTATTAAGCATGTAAAAAAAATATATATTAATCACACGGCATATCTATAGTAAAAAGAATGAATTATCCTCTTGCATTACCAAGCCACAACAATATTTGCTACGCATGATTTTATTTCATACCATCACAATTATATCAGCTTAAAAATGCATAATAAGATTCCCTATATATAAACGCCAAAGTGACTCCATTGATTTCACTCAAAATATATATACATTTTCTAATGCAGCTGGCAAATAGACCGTGATCTTTTTTACTACATAAGGCACCGATGTTACTCACTTTGCATTATCCAGGAGGCGCGTGTAACTTGAAGATACGGATGCGGAGTAACAATGCCCCCGCAAAGCTCTACGATCCTATTAGAGCGGAACCTACGGTTTAAAGTGGATTCGAACCACTACAAACATCCATAGCAACGCCGGGATTTGAACCCGACACCTGTGGGACCGAGAGCCAGAGCGCTATCCACTCGGCCATCAGGCCTCTACTTAAAAAATATAGTAATTCAATATTCGATGTGCTTATAATTTTCAGCAACGAATACCTATCTAACATAAAAAAATGCGTAAATAGAAACCAATTAATTAATCTTTTCCGCTTGTTTACTACATAAATTAAATCAATGCTAAACAATTAACAAATCAATTTAATGTCACGCATCAAGTTCTTTATTTAGTTTTTGTTATTTTTTTCAACACGATCGATTATATTTTATAGATTAAAAATCAATATATGTGCCTAGTTTTCTGAGCTCATGCGGTCTATGTAGAGATTCCCATTGTATATTTTAGAGTCATTTTATGTATTAATTTAGTAGTCTGTGAGTCCCTGATCTAGGTTATTCCTTTATTGTCATCTTACAGTATGTATTGAAAAAGTTTTGAAAACCCATTTGAAATAAAATAGGCGTCTTTTGAGATATAGTTCTTGAAAGTGATATTAATTATTGTTACTAAAGGCAAATGTGAAGAATACCGTATATAGTATACTGAATTGAAATATCCGAAAGTTGCAATGTAACAAATACAGAATTTTTGCATTACATGGTATTAAATTTGATGCAAATAATAAGCCTGTCGACAGAATTATATAATAAACTTTGTGGTTTTCCAAAATAGTTATACGCCTATAAATTATCATACATTGCATATGTAATGCTAAATGAAGTTCGACGACCGGATCATTAAGTTTTAGAAATTGTATGGAATTTCAATACAATTCAATTAAGGATGTCTAGGCTGTAGGGAGAATATTTTATGAAGGGCATTACGTATAAATTATATATAACATGTATCTAAACCCATTCTGCATACAGATGGCAATCAGCAGCATTTGATCAGAATATGCCTCCATCACCCCAGATTTTAAGTAAAAGTAAGTAAGTAAGTTAAGTAACTTTTTTTCACAAAAAAAAAAAAAAAAAATTGTATCTGATGAAACAATATGTTATTCGGAAAATTTGATATGTTAAAAATCATGTTTGTCCAGAAATTCATGACATAGTTATAATACAGATAAATCAAAGTAAATATTTAGTATTTTATACATTGAATAATGATTTATATACATATTTATATTTATTAATATTTTTATATTTATTATATTTAGTATTTTTTGATTTTGGGGATATTTATATTAGTATTTTATACACCATTTTGACCACAATCATTGCAATACATTTACATATAATTAAAAATAGAAACAAAATTTTTATTTTATATAGTAATACTATTTGCTAGATAAAACATTACCTAATTGACTAACTTTTGACGTAACAACCACATGGTGGACCAAGGCCATTCACCTATGGTAGATTTCGAGACACGAGATGTTTTTTTTCACACGATAGGGTTGTCAGCTCTACGCCAAACAGTCTTATTAGACCAGGACCAGATTAAAATGGATTCCGAACCAATACAAGCCTCCATGGCACCGCCGGGACTCGAATCCGAAGCCTGGGGCACCGAGCGCCAGAGTGCTAGTCACTCGGCCATCACAGAACCTAGATAAAAATACACGTCATTAAATAAAGCAAACAAAATGTTTTAATACGTCACAAAATACTTAAAACTAGGATTAATTATTAAGAAATAAGAAATATGTTCTTTACTGAACATATCTTTTTTTATATATATTAATATTATTACATATTATTATATATATATATCTTTACTGAACAAATTAATGTTTATTTATATACTGATAAAGAATAATAAATACACCTTTCTAAAGCCTCAATTGTTGACTTATTGAAGAGGTAATAGAACTATTCCAGCTGTTTTTCAGGTACTTGAAATTTTTCGGCATTATTGATTTAATACTAGAAATAGATTTATATATCAAGGGTTTGGTATTCTAGATTGTTCAATTTATTTTTAAATGAAGGGTTTAAATCTGAAAAAGTGCTCAACACACACTGCAGTTTAATGGTGAATAAAGAGACACATGAAACACCCATTTAATTTAATCATGGAAAAGTGCGGAATACTAAATATAAACTCGAGTGAAGAGAAGTACTCGTAAACAGAATGAGTTGGTGGTATCCCTTGGGTTTTTAGTAAAGCGCTGTTAAAATTTATCTTTTTCTCCCTCGAAGTACCTCCTCAGGATGTAAAAAGAGAAAATGTAAAACAACTTTCCTTTAAGCACATTTTATTTTCTCTTCTACGTCTAATTACCATGCTTTGATTAAACTTTCAACTATTTAATCTTTCGGTCTTGAGGATGGCACTAAGCATTCTGGTTTAAAATGGGATAAATTTTGTGCTGATAAGTCTGTTGACAAAAGTAATAGGGTGTGCTTCAATCCGGATGAAAAATTTGCCTTTTGTAAAAAAATGTCATTAAATATCTTTATGATGACAAATATCGTTTTGGTATTATTTTAGTTTGGTCAAAGTCATATATACTAATTTTTTTAAAACAGTATAGTTGAAGAATTTGATAGAATCAAAATATTAAAATTTTTATCGTAGTTTTACTAAATAAATGTTATGATCAGCTATGTTTAGGAAGCCTTGCAAGGTATATTTTGATTTTTGTTTCTTGGTGATTTTTAGAATATTAAAAAATAATGTACTATTATGATTTTGGGGAAAAATATTTTTTTAAGAATAAGGTTTTAATTACTTATTGCATTTTATTTATCTAATAAAATCAATTTTTATATTTCAGAAAAGTGATTTTTTTACAAAATTAACTGGGCTCTACTTCTTTTCTCAAAATGTTACTTGAATAAATTTTTATATTTATGAAAAAAAAACTATTTTTTAATTTTTAAAGCATTTAAAATCAGATAAAATTACGCTAAGAATTACATAAGTTTGCGGAAACTCAAGATGTTAAAAAGACATTTCTCTATTTTTATGTTGTAAATTGTTATTAGATTATATCAAAGTACACTTCGCAAAAACAAAATAGAGAAATTTTCATTGATGAATCAATTTAATTGTTTATTTGTTTGATCTCAAAATAAAGTCCTTATCCAGTTAATACTTTTATAGAATATCAAATTAATTGTATATAAAATTTTAAATAAACTAATTTGTATAATTTTAAATCTGAGATATAATTTTTGTTCAATACATACATTTCCCTTACAACCCGTTTTTGATTTAATTTATCTAAAAATTAAGTTGCTTTCGTATATTAATAAATATGTTTTCTATTCAGAATAAATTCCTAATAAATAATACGAAGAAGAATTTTCCCTACATACATAGTTTTCTCTTTCTTGGCAGCAAATGGCAGGATATATTAATATCTCCTTATAAATATTAAAGCATTTTGTCTTAATCCTAAGAAATAAAAATGATTTATAGTTTTAAAAGCGAGTTACTGTAAACTGATCCTGGCATTATTTGAAATCTATTTATCTATATTAAAATCAAAGTATTTATTTTTAAAATTCCTTCTGAAACATTAAACTTAATATCTGTTTAAAATGATATTTATCTAATATATATATATAAATATATATATATATATATATATATATACATATATAATGTTTTAATGTTTAAATTATTTGATATAAAATGTTTTAAATCTATTGATAGGGAAAAATTGTTTTCTAAGTTTTAACAAACTATTATATTTTACTTCTATTTTAAACTGTTTTGTATGCTAAAACCTTTGATATGCAAAAATGCCTTTAGAAAACATTACATATTGCATTTTTAGTATTTGTTGCAATTATAATTTAAATACAAAATTTATCTAAAAAATTAAGTATCCTTTTAGATATCTTATATTGAGTAAAATAAAAAATTTAATCTCTGTAACATAAGAAAAAAAATTCCATAATTTTTAATTAATTTATGATATGGAATATATTATCAGAATTATTTATTCTTATTTTTAGATTGTTTGAATACCTGAATGCCATTTTTTTTATGTAATAACCATATTACACTCATGTCCATAAATTTAATGAAGTTCAGGCAAAAAAAAGAGACAGAAGCAAAACAAATTTGACTTATTTGTAAAGTCTATTTATTAAGCAAGGTAAAAGCACAAAAGATGCTATATGTTTGACATAATTAATAAAAATGCGATTTTTACTGCCTGGAGCAAATTTCAAAAAAGAACCTATTTACAAAAAACAATATACATGGAATGATGGTTATATGTATGTCTCCCGCACAGGCCTTTCAATAGGCATGCTGAGTATCTTCAATCTGATCTTGGGGAATATTACACCACTCATCAAGCAATGCCCTGAAGTTCCGGTTGACAGGTGGGAGAGGGTTGACGAGCTGCAATTCGTCGGCCAAGCATATCCCCCTCATGCTTTGATGTCCGGTGAGTATGCTGGCCAATCCATACGGGTGATACCGTCCAATTGAAGGCATTCGTCTACAATGTTTGCACGGTGAGGACGGGCGTTGTCATCCATAAACAGAAATTCATCACCCATGGCGCCCCGAAACAAAATGTTGTTCCAGAATGACATCCCGATAGATGTGGCCTGTCATCGTTACACTCTGAACATGCAGGTCAGTTCTGGAACCAAGAATAATCCTCCCCAAACGAGCCATCCTGCACCACCGTTGTCGTTCAATGGTGTTCTCTTGGTGGTAACATGTACCTGGCCTCTCCATATGAAAGTCCGGCGAGAATAAGACTGCAAACTAAAAATGGACTCGTCGGAAAACATCACACCAGACCACTGTTGCGGTGTCCACAATGCATGGTCTCTACTCCAGGTTAATCGCAGACGACAGTGAAAGTGGAACACATCTGACAGGCCTACGAGCATATAGACCAATGTGCCCTAAGCGTCTGTCGGTCTGTGAAAACTGTCGTACCGGTAGCTGAAAGCTGAAGACAGGCCTGATGCTTTTCCTTGTCTGTTTCTTGTAACTGCTAAATACCGGTCCTCATAATTTTTTAATTCATCTTGGAATTTGCCAAATGGAGATATGGATTCAAGTTCCCGGATACTTATTACGCCCACATTCCAGTCGTCTGATAATTCTACACGTAAAAATCATCCAAATGCTTCCTTTGTGCCATAACTATGCGGTTTTGAAAGGCTTTTTGAACAATTTTACTTCTTTGCCACCAATACCTGAATGACGACGTACTATCCGCGCCATCTGGTGGTTTTGTAATTATGTATATTCTTCTTCAAGATGTGTGTGATAATTCTAGTTTTATTTTAGAGTTCAATTGATTCTGAATTATCCTTAATTTATGGACATTAGTGTATTATTATTATTATATTTTTGTATGTTAATAATAATAATAATGATAATAATAAAATAATGAATGGAAGTAACGAAACTCAACTAATGAAATCAAATTGAAATTTATATGTCAGGGATGTGAACAATAAATCCGTTGGATAAAAAGTTTCACTGTTGAAATCGAGAAAGATCGAAGAAAGAAGCAAACCCTCATATGGCAACCTCGGGGATTCCGGTCTTTCATGTTCTTCTTAAATGATAAATGTATCTGACTAAGGTATGCACATAACTGACATCATTAGTTATATAAACAATCCAAAAATATTTTATTTTTTTTTATTTATTTAAGATTTTTATTAAGATTCTTCCTATCATGCACTATTTCCTTTTGTATATATATATTTTTTCTTTTATAACATTAAAATCCATAGCATGGAGTAAAACGAAAGGCAATGAAATCGATATGAAACGAAAGTAACAATTCCATTTCTTCAACACTGTGATGATGTACAAATTACAGAAGATACTGCCTTTCTATTTTAGTAGTCCAAAGGTTTGTTTTTCCACAACATTTTGTCATTAAAACTTCGTGCGTACTTTCTTGCCTTATGCCATGTTTTGCGACTTTCTGAATAAAGGGACTATAAGTAATCTTTCCTCATATTTACATAAGAATGATCTAAGTATCCCTTTTCCATCATAATGTATTGATGGTAGATAAATGTGCTTCATTCGCTGATCGAAGATTTTCAGGTAGACAAATCGTGAATATAGAAAATGGCGTTGCCATGGATGTTTGCAGTGGTTCGGAATCCACTTTAAATCGTAGGTCCCCGTCCCAATAGGATCGTAGAGCGTTGCGGGGGCATTGTTACTCCGCGTCCGTGGCTTATCTTTCAAGTTACTCGCGCCCCCTGGGTAGTGCAAAGTGAGTAACCTCGGTGCAGCCCTTATGGCATAAAAAAGATCGCGGTCTATTTGACAGCTGCATTAGAAAAGAAAAGAAGAAAATGGAACTTCAGATTCATATTACAGCCTAGTTCTTCTAACCTCAACATAATTTGATATTTTTTGTAAAACTCTTTTTTCTGTTTTCAAAGGAATTTTAAAAACAACTCCCTATAAATGCAGTCCAAGTATCTTTTGCTTTTACGTTGATAACAGTTTCCAAACTATTGTCTTGCAATGCATTTTATTATACCTGATTTAACAAAGCCATCTTAGAATCAATTTACTTATGTCAGAGCCAACAAACTTTCAAATTTGTTCCTGACAAAGGAGAGAAATTTTTACAAAGGTACTGCAAGCAGGATTCAGTTTATGAGTTTTTTTTTTTTTTTTTTTTGACATTGCTTTATGAGGACCAATGTTACGTCAAGAAATAGAAATTGTATAGTATTATTGACAACTCGGTTTAATGTATTTGTATAACCAAGAAAAATCTTAACATAGGATAAACGATTTTCTTTGTCTTATAACGTGAATAGGCAAAGTACACAAATTCCGTTATGTGCTTTTGGTGTTTCTGCAAAACAAATTGGCTACGAATATAGCAAAAGGTATCAGGAATAGTTTCATAAAATGACTAGCCAGCCTATTTGTAAGGTGTTAGTGACAACGATATAAACTTGTAAGGATATTTTATTTGCGCCAGATCTTTCAAAGTCAATGCTTTATTTAAATGGTTCCATTATATGTGTATTTATGACAAAGATGCTTTAGCGAGAAAATGGCGCGTCCTGTGCTATTTTAAATGATATTTTCTTAATTCAGCATTTTAAAAAATAGAAAGGTGATTTCAAATTATGACAGTTTTTTTTTTCCCAATGATTTGCCAGTGAAAAACACAATTTATAAACACATATAAACCCAATCCAATAAAAAAATTCAAATCATTTTAAAAATTATAATTATTTATTGCTAATTTTTATAGAGCATCCAATTATTTCAATACAAAAGTTTGATAAAAACTATACAAATAATTTTTATTGGATATAAATCAAGGAATCAATGACAATCGTCTGCGGTATGCATAATGACCGCTGAGGTATTCTTGCAGTATGCCTCATGATATTTCAATTACGCTTAAAAAATATAAGTGGTGATTTTTTGGAAGATCTTCAGTTTTTGATGGAAGATTAAAGAATGGAATACGATACGGTTTAGGCATACTAATAAATTAGGCATTTAATTTTTAGAAGCATATTTTTTTTTTTTTTGTTTTTTTTAAAATTTATTGCAGATCAGAAGATTAGAACCTTTGTCAATAACATGCTAGTTTTGATTCACGATCTCTTTCTACGTATATATATATATATATATATATATATTACTTTTACGATATTTATAGTCCAAAATATATTCTATTTTTAAAATTGTGCTCAACAATGTAGATGCTGAAGTTGCTGCATTATATATTAAAATATGCAAGCGTGTTTGGAAAAACTAAGGGTTTATTCAAACACGCTTGCATATATTTTTAATGGCCTAAAATTACGTAACTTTTTAGATAAAGATGTCAAAAATTAAAAAAAAATTTAATTATCTTACTGATGACTTTTGCTCTAGGGCATTATGAAATTCGAAAAAAAAAAAAAAAAAAAAAAAAAATACTATAGCACTTATAAAATTAATGTAACATGGTAACATTATTTAGCTGTTTTTTATTTTATTATAAATTTTATTTGTTTATAATATATGCAAAATTTAAATTTATATTTCTTTGATAAGTCTTGAAGTTTGCTTTTCGTGTGTGTCTTGAAGGGAAGTCATAGGTGAGCACATGCACACAGCGATCTTGACAAGTCTGTGCATAACTATTGGCTAGACAACACAAATTTTGAAAAAAAATAACTAACTTGAACTAAACTTTATTTATGAATTTAGTTTCCTACAAAAGAAAAATATTTCTTGCAAAGTGCATAATTTAAACACATTTTTGACCCAATATCTACTTTTTTTTTTAGTTCAATATACCTTATAGGTTCATATTTCTATGAAGTGGAATTTTTTTTTTTGTTTGCATCGAACGCTTTCCGTCGAAGAAGCTGTTTTTATATTTTTCAAACAAGAAAATGTCCTTCCTTAGAGAAAGAAGCATTGCGTTTTTGATGAAGTGCATTTAAACCGGTATCGAAAAATCGAATCCGTTCGTTTTATTCCACAGAGTAAAAGATGAGTAAATGATATGTGAAATGCAGTTTTAAAAACAAAGCGTTTATATTGGATGAAACGAAAACTGAAATATCGGAAAAGGAGATATAGAAGAGTCAGTGTATAAAAGAGTATTATTTATTTTATAAGTTTAAACGCTAGTTTACAAGTGAATATTTTACTTTTATTTGCTGAACTGAAAGCCTCCGATGAATAGCAATGTGACTTATATGGATCTTTTATGATATTTATAATTTAAAGAAAGGACAAGTAAAGTTTATTTTATTTATAAATAATGTTCAAAAAGTGGTACATTCATTTTTATCTATATTCATATTCATTTTTATCTATATTCTTTTTTCATTCATTTTTCCTTATTACATTATTTACATTAATGCAATTAATGTATTTTTACACATATTCATGTATTTTTTTACATTAAAATCATTTTGTTTCGTGGAAAATCGATTCAGAAAATTCGATAAAAAATCGTTACAATAGAGAAGCTATTTCCATCAGAGAAGAGTTTCTGAAATATTGTTGTTGTTGTTACCTGTAGCTTTATTAGAACTCAATCCTTACAGATTTGGCCACTCATCGTAAAACAAAATGAACACATTAGCAAATCACAACTACAAAGAAAAAAAGACGTGACATTCTTAACAAAAACAACCAAAAGCAACCTTAACAACCTTCAAAAACAGTTAAAAAACAACCTTTAAAACAGTTAAAAACATGTTAAACGCCCTAAGGATGGATAAAAATTAAAAATCTAGTAAAGACTACACAAATTAGTATTGTGTTGTAAGTTAAGAGTCCAGTCCCAGCAAGCAAGTAGATGGGCCTTATTCCTTTTCTCTGTCTTACATAAAACACATACATCACAGTTGACAATCCCTTTTTTGGCCAAGATGTTCTTCCAGGCAGTCGTGTCCAGTTCTTAATCTAAAATTGGCAACAGCCTTTTTGAGAGTTTTTCAAGTCATCCACAATTGTCTCCCATACTTTCCGGGAAGAAGAACTAGGAGAGAATGTTACTGAGCATCAGTGACAATTTAAGTACCAGTGTCTCTTGGTTGTTGCTAAATGAAAATCGTCCAGAGACTATGGCTTCTTGTCCTGGAAAAATGACTTTGAGTCATCCGAATTTTAAATAGTTTCAGAAATAATGCGCCATGTATGGTATCCAAAGGAGAAAATGCAAAAAAAATCTCACCTTGCATTTCATCACTGAAAAGATCACACATTTTCTATAATCAGCAATTTATCTCTCCCGTTCTCAAAGCATTCTGTTTGCTCATTATCTTTGTTCCCCTCACTGTTAGGCCACGTTCTAGACAGTTCAGATTTTTAATGTTATCATATATTTTTAATGTAACTATTGTATAATTATTCCTATCGAATGTTTAGAAATGTTATCATTTATAGATAATTTAAAGTATTCACTAATGATTTATGAAAAGCCTATCAACTAGGTAACATACTATGAAAGTATGAATGAGTTTTCATTAGAGATTGAATATCGTAAATGTTCTCTCACTGTTTAAATGATAGAAGGAATAATATGGAAGCATCCTGATCAATATTCTCATACTGTTCTGATTGTAAATGTTTTCATGCTTTTGTTATTGTTAATTTCCATATTTAAATGTTCTCAAACATGTCATATTGTTAATTTCCATATTTTTATATTCAAACTTTCAAACTTTTCAAATTTTTAATGTTCTCCAACTTTTCATATTGCTAAAGTTATCATCTGCAGGTGGAAAAAAACTTAGTTAATTGTGTTAATGTTAATAAATATTGACATTTACTTTTAAAGCTCCTTAATTTTCTAAGATGTAGATTAGATTATGCAGATTTGAGTTGCAGGCATTTCGCTGTAGGGTTACCTGAAATTTAACATGCATGCATTTAATCCGCAACCTACGTGAAAAATGTCATCAAACTTCAGGTCCATCAGATTACTTTTGCTCAGTGCTATTCACCATAAATTGCATACAAAGTGTCGTCGTGTGTAAAGGAGATCAAGGGGAAAATTTGTGAAACGCATTAAAATGTTTTGCTTTCTCTGTAATTATTGGATGCTTTCACTTTTCTCTTAGTCTCTTATTCGAAGTTCGTTAGCCCTAGAGCTGGCGAATTTCGTGCTACAAGTACTGTTCCAACGCTATTTATGGTTTTTCACTAAAAAAAAAAAAAAATCACATTCCAATACAAATAAAAAAGATGCTGCCATTTGAAATTTTCGAAATCGTATCACATTAACCATAACTGTTTATAGTTCAACTATTGTTTTTCATATGATTCTTGAGCCCATACTTCAAAATACCTTAAATCAAAATTTCCTTTAGTTTCTCGGAATAGTATTGTAGCTAGGGACTCCCTTACTGAGAAAGTTTTTTTTATTATTAACCTATATATTGGACTTAAATAAATATCACTTAAATACCTGTTACAAAAATTTAAAAAAAAATATGGTACAAAATTATTTCATTTGATCTTCTTTTAATTATTACTGTTTACACTTTCTTTGAGCTGTTTTTATGGATTTCTTTTCTTCTTTTTTTTAAGTTGTGATTGCTTCGAATTTCATAAATATAGAGAAAATATAATAAAAAATATAATAAATAATAATAACATAATACCCCAACTGAGTTTTATTAGAAGAAATAAATGAAAACTACTTTTGGTTTTTATGAATACGAAATCGAAATCGATCCGCAGAAAACCAGACATTTAAGAAAGAATATAATGAAAGTATTCGAATAACGAAAACGTTTTCGATAAAACGTTCTCCTGGCACAGGGCCGAACTTTTTAGTGTAAAATTCCTCTGGTGATATTCGAAAGCCAAAATGGCCGAGATAGAACTTTTGCTGTAATGTTTGTTTTATGGAAATGGCGACCACTTTCTGACATTTCCCTACACACTATTTGATGGTTTTTGACGCCATTGTGTGAAAGAACTGATCTTTTTCGTAGTTTGCATAGAACAAATAAAATTTTGCCTATTTTTTCCACTTAGCATGCAATACTTTGATTTTAGAATGTTCTTAAATACATGATTTAACGGAGTTTTTATTTGCGTGATTTTATCTGTTGGATTTGTATGATCATGGCTATAAAATAAAGATAGTAAATGTATTGTTCTTCATTTGCTTTCTTTTATCATATAAAACTGTATCAGTTTAAAATTATTATTTTTTTATTTGAAGCATTTAAAACAAAATATTAACTATTGCTCCTAATAAAACTAAGTAGATACAAATAAATTTTGATAAGAAATTATCCTTCGAAATGTTTGATTAAATTAAACGGTTTCATTCTATACAAACTGTTTACATAAGTATTTTAAATATTAATACCACTCACTTAAATTTTTTGAATGATTTTTGTGATTATAATTTCATAAAAGTTTCATTTTTAAAACCATGTGTGTGTCTAATCCTGAGTGCGGAACTGACATGCCATGAATAATCTACTCATGGATGGAGGGAAAGGGGTCATCTTCTGTTGTGATGGAACACCCGTAGGTAGAAGTCTGATTTTTCACAGTGTTCTTGAAGAAGCAGACTACAGGAAGGGCATTTTAGGGTGAATTACCCCTCATTTTCGTATCGTACGGAAGAAAATCTTATAATTCAAATTGGGTAATCCACTAACGAACTAACTGCTCACTTCTGAGATGCTAAACTGCACACTTCTATCTTCCCTATCTAGCCTCCTCGTTTTTTTTTAAACAATGTCTACAGTAATAGCAACTACGTATTCACACAGCCATATGCTCACGAGCGGCGCACGTTGACACTGTTACGAGTCGGATTTAAAATAATGAAACTCATTTATAAGGGGAACTGAGGGCCGAGTGACCAGCACTCTGGCGTTCGGTGCCGCAGATTTGGTATTCAAGTCCCGCCGGTGCTGTGGATATTTGTACTAGTTCGGAATCCATTTTAAATCGTAGGTGTCCATAAAATATGACTGTGGACGTTCGGCGTAGGGCACACAACCCTATCCCGTAAAAAACCCCTTCCATCTCTGATTCGAAATACGCCCTTTAGCAGACGGTTTTGGCCCACCACGGGACTGTTGCACCAATGAGGAAGAAAAAGATAGATTAGAAAAAAATTGGTAAAAAGAAGCCATTTTCAAGTTAAATGTGTCCCTTAGAGTGCATTTCATTTATTATTAAAAATATATTAAATTAGGTTGAAAATTCGAAGTAATATAAGAATTTTCTGCTAATTAATATGAAGGCTATGAAGCCCTGAAATTTATAATTTAATTTGAATACTTATGCTTATAAGATATGCAATTTCAGCATAAAATTTTTAATATATTTAACTTTATATTGTCATTTACATTCAAGAGTCAAAATATTATGACCACCCCTACATTTTGCAATGAACTCGCCTGGATGACGTGGAAGGCACGTGATCAGGTGGAATTGGTATTTAACTGCTGCTGGAGAGTCTGAAAAATCATTCTTTCACTTACTTCTGTGTGTGATGGGAAAGGCTGCGGATCTAAGCGACTTTGATAGAGGGCAGATTGTAATGGCTCGAAGGCTCGGAACAAGTATTTCCGAAACTGCACGACTCATGGGTTGTTCGCGATCTACAGTTGTTAGTACTTATGCAAAGTGGATGAATGACGGTGAAACCAGCAGTAGACGACATGGTGTTGGGCATCCACACGCTATCAAAGAAAAAGGTCGTCGGAGACTGTCTCGCATGGTGAAGCAAAACCGGAGCCAGACAGTGGCTCAGCTGACAGCCCAATACAATGCAGGGCCTAGTAGAATAGTATCGGAGCACACTGTTCAGCGGACACTGTTGGATATGGGGCTACACAGCAAACGTCCCACTCGTGTGCCTTTTGCTGAACAAGCGTCATCGACAACTGCGCCTGCGCTGGGCCCTGGAACATCGTGACTGGTCCATGAATCAGTAGGAGAGAGTTGCCTGGTCAGATGAATCACGGTTTGTCATTCATCACGCCGATGGCCTTGTCAGGATACGCCGTCTTCCAGGCGAACAGTTGCTCCCTCAATATACAGTAGGTCATACACAGTCCGGTGGTGGCGGTATTATGCTTTGGGGGACGTTCTCTTGGGCGTCTCTGGGACCCGTGGTTATGGTAGAGCAGACCATGAATGCTACAGGGTATCTGAACATCATTGCGGACCAGTTGCACCCTTATATGGCCACTGTTTTTCCAGCTGGAAATGGAATGTTCCAACAGGACAACGCCCCTTGTCATAAGGCTAAAATTGTGTTGGAGTGGTGTCAGGAACTTGAGACTGAATTCCAGTTAATGTCCAGTTAATTCCAGTCCTGGCCGCCTAACTCACCGGATGTCAATCCGATAGAACACATTGGAGATGTCCTGGGACGTCAGCTCAAATACCACCAATTCGCAATATCTCGAATTTACGTGACCGTTGCTTAAACATCTTGTGCAATCTGTCTCCGTCCATGTACCAAGGACTTGTGACATCCATGCCAAGGTGGGTTGAAGCTGTGTTGCGTGCCAAATTAGGTGGGCCAACTCGTTATTGACAGGTGGTCATAATAGTTTGGCTCTTGAGCGTATATTGGCTTTTGATTTAACTTTTTATATTCATATATATTGACTTTTATGATTCTTAAATGCACTTAGCAAATGGTATAATAGGAATTTAAATCAGGAATAATTGTAAACAGAATCATAAATTAAAAAATAGTTGGATAAAAGTAATAAATTAGTCTACTCTATTTAACTGACAACTTAATTTCAGAGAAATAATTTTAAGACATTAATTTAAATTTCTAAGCGTCAATTTAGGTTACATTAGAGAATTAAATTATTGAAGACAATGCCAACTAATAGGTGTTTAAAATTATCATTAGATAAGTTTATTTTGAAATGGAATTAAATAGAAGCATAATTAATGATATTTAAAAAAGTTAAATAAAGTATTTTAACTAGTAAGTAAAGCAATATTATTTTACATAGTTAGAACAGTTATCTTGAAGTAGGAATTATTTTTTTGGAATTCTACACTGTATACAACAGTTTTTCAAAGCAGTGTGCTGTTTATAATACATACCTAATCAAAATTATAAATTTTAAAATATGAAATTTATCAACTTTAGTAAAAGGATATTAGTAATATAATTGTATAATTATTATGATAGCATCATACTATTTTTATGATATTCATTTCAATATATATACTATTGGTAAATTAATTCAATTATAAAATCCAACTTTTAAAAAAGACAAATAAAAATAAATTGATAATTAAGTATTTTATAAGAATCGAACATTTTAATTTTATTAAACAGAAAAAAAAAATTCGTACACATTGAAAAATATTGGTTTATATATAGACTTAATTATAATTCGTAACTAAATTTTCGTCTGTACAATAAATTAAATTCTAGAATATATTGAATATTATGATTACATTATTTTTAAATTTAGTATTTTTTTCTTACAAATTTGCTTTTTACAGATAATTTTTGATTATTACATATTCTAATTTCGTTTTTAATTATATTGTTTTAAAAACCTTTGTTATTATAAGTATCAACTAATATGGTTTTAGTCTATCATAAAGAAAATATATTGTTTTATTTGGCTCATTAATTTCGAAAAATTACAAAAGTTATTCTTAATTATTAGTTATTATTATTAGTTATTCTTAATTCTTCTATTATTAGTTTCTATAAGTTATTCTTCTATTTAATTTTTTTTTTTTTTTTTTTTGAAACTTTGATTTTCATTGTTTTTTTTAAATAGTTCACGTAGGGTTCAGACATATCTTTTGAAAATGAACAGATGATTTACTAGTCTATTTTGAATTAATGTTTATAACGTGGGGCATGAAAATTTAATTAATGATGGATCCATTTTTTATCTTTTCAGAAATGAAGTAAACGATTTGTAACTCTACTTACATGATAATCGATAAATCTATTCATGTAGAAACTGTTATTTTTTTTTTGAAATTATTTCTTTTAAAGGAGGAACAAAGATAAAATGTGTTTATTATTTTAGTTTTATTTTTTTTTAAAAAAAATCACCTAAAATTATTGGTTTATTTGAAAACACAACACTTTCAATGTTAATACTTTAAAATTACCAATGCAAAAGTGTATCTAGTACTTTTTCAAAATTGTGTTTAATATTTTTGATAATCTTTCATTTATTAAGGATTAATCATTCATCTACATAAGCAGATGCTAATCAAAGAATTCTAAGAAATTTCCATCCAATAAAAAAACAAAAAAATTATTTCTTAAATTTAAAAATTTTTATCCAAGTAATTTTTATCCAAGTAAATTCTTATCCATTTAAAAGGAAATGAATGTGCTATACTATTTGGACCGAACATTTAAAAATTGAAATATTTTACTTACCAATTTCTTCATGTGATACTTTTTCTAACACATCTATTATACATAATATTTTTTGTACTATGAACCTAAATACAGTGTTAGATTTATTCGAACCTTTCCAACATACTACGTACAAAATATTATATGGTATTTAACAGAACAAAACCACATTTATCTTTTCCTTTGATGTTCTTAGTCTTTGCTAAACATTACCATTTTAAAAAATCAAATAAAAAATGGGGAAAATGTCATGGAAAGGGGGAGCTTCGTTGTCAACAGGTAGTATCTTCGACTGAAGAAAGGCAACAAGATGCTGAACATCCCAATCAACATCGAATCTCCCGTTTTTTAAAGTGTCTACAACAAAGCCATCAGAGAATTGAGCCTCAGGGCCTAACGGTTCACGTTAACACTGAGCCTTAGATGATCTTAATTGTAAATTAATCAAAACATATATACTCTAGAAATACATACATTTGGAATCTAACAAGATGGAATGAAAGATAACTCATTTATCTAATATGTTGTAATAGTTTTCCGTTTCCGTTTGATTTTTATTCTGAGACGACTACTTGGTAGACACAGCGTTATTCAGGGTGCACTATTGAAGGTTTACTATTTTGCATCCATATTTTTTAATCACAACTTGGAACTTAATTATTAATAAGGATATCTGGGAAATTCGCATATTCATTTCATTCTCCTCGGCTGAGAATGGAAGAAGATTCTGGAATGACAATTTATCGTACCCATACCTCTATCCACAATGCCGTTCCGAACTATTAGCTTTTAAAAGGCTTTTGAAACCTCAAAGAAATTGCCGAACTTGCCGCAGTTTTCGAGAATTTCAAAGAAAACGCGAAAACAAATAAAAGTTTGAGCTTACATTTTAAATAAACAGCTCTCCAATAAGGAACAAGTTGTCGTTCTTCTTGCCAACCGAAAAAATAATGACGACGTAAAACCTGACTTTAATACTTTCTTAAAAGGGAAGAAGTGAACTTTGTTGGTAAGATTTAAATTCGAGATTCCCAAGAAACTAAAAAAAACAATCATGACAACTTGTAGGAGAAGAAAATTCTACGCGAGAACATTACAAAAAGCACAAATAGCAGTTCATATATTTTATTCTGACAAGCCAACACGAGTTTTTAAAAATATCGAAGCTGTTAAGGTTATTTGTCTTTTCTGAAGTGTGTGCTAAATTGCTTGCAGTTTTAGAATTATGAACATATAAGAAGAAGAAGAATATTAAACTGAGTAAAACGTCTAAACTGAAAAATAATAAATTGAATTAAAGTTTCTAGTTATCGAACAAAAACCAGAAATCCACATAAATTATGAGAGAATTTGCTTTGAGTATTTCAATAAACCTTTTTATGGTAATTGCTTTAGAATGTTATGATATTGAGAGTTTTCTAATAGTGAAACACAAGGAACCATTTTTTTGGAAAAAAACATTTTCGAAACTAATTTATTTTTGAAACTTATAAAGAAGTTTTGATAGTTTTCTAATTACTGAAATATTCTGATTACTACTCATGCCATTCTATCACTACTAATAAAAATATTTATTCCTCGTAGAATGAAAACCGTCATTATATTTTTGTATCCCATGCCATACTTCTTTTGACATGTCATACTTTATTATCATTATGTATTCCTTTTGTATTTTATACTTCTCGTTATGTTTATGTTAGTTACATATAACCCTATCGTATTTTTATGTCTATATTATAATTTATTGGACTCTTTATAATTCTGTAATTGAAAAGATGTGGGACAAAGTCAAATTAAGTAGTACTTAATAGAACACATTGTTACATTATTACAGCACGTTTGAATTTATTTAACTCAAGATTTAAATTAAATTAAATAGTCATTAAAAATATTTTTGTTTGTTTAGAGTTTATAATTCACTTATCCCAGAAACAATTATTTACTTTCCTTTTAATCTATTTGTTTAGAATTTATTATTAAATACGTATATGCTGAATAAATTTTTTTATATAGGATGATAGTTCCATTTTGAGAACATATTCTTCTGCATGAGTTATAACTGGGTCGAATTTTAATTATTTGTTTTTATTTAAATTTTTTGAGTTCTGAATAAAATTGAAACGAATTTAATTGTAGTTTAAAATGCTAATTTTCTTTCATTTATTTATGTGCGTATTATTATATATCTAAAAATATAAAAAATATTACAACTAAAAAAAAAAAAATTAATAATTTTTAACAATAGTTGGATGCTATTTATACTAACTATTTTAAAGTGTTTTTGTGTGTACAGAAACTTTAATATTTAAATTATAATACTTATTTTTACAGAAATCTATTCATATGCATTCATATTTATTGCATTGTAATAATTTTTATATTTTTTAACTTTTATCTTTTATTTCATTGTAATAAATTTTATATTACACATAAACTTAGCTCAGAAACACGACATCGAATTTGAACCTGGTCCTTCTTCACTCTTGTCACACATTTTATCATTGAGTGCACATGGTATCCCGGTACAGATACCCTAATCTTGGAATTTTACTGAATTGACATTTCTTTCTACAAAATCTACAATGTAATGTAATATACAAAAAGAAAAAAAGTAAATCTAAAACAATATCTCTATAAAGTAACTATAAGTATTACTACAAGTATGAAATTTCTGTATAAAAAAAAATCTACAAAAGTAAAATATTTTTGTGGAATTTATTAAAGCTGTGAAGGACTATTTTGTACAGAGCAATAAAAATTCAATAAGCTAATTTTATTTAAAACTGTGATATCTATTTTCCTGCTTTTTAATAAACAAGCCGTAATAAGCCTTCTTCTAAGCGAAAGTGAAGAGCCATCTAACTAGGGAACTAGACGTGTTAATAAGAAGAAAACGTATCAACAAGGTTTACTGCCAAAGTATCACAGTTTGATTAGAAGAGCTTCCTTGGGCATTTTCAAGGGCGAAAGGAGTAAATTGGTCAGCCAAGACAGGAAGCACTTGGGTAAACAGACTTTTTTTCGTTGAGCGTGGAAAAGACCAGACACAGTCAACATTAATCTGCGGTTGAGAGAGATTTTGTTGAAAATCACTCACTATTCCTACCGAGAAAGTACAAAAAGAATATTTACTACAAAAATATTTATATTTAATATTTACAAAAATTTAGCCTATAAATAAATATTTATAAATATAAATATATAAGTATTTTTCTTGTTCGTTTTAAAATAGGTTTTAATTTATAGATAAACAAATTGTTTTTTGTTTTTTTCAATGTATGTTTATACTTCATTGAAACTCTTAAACTAATGCTATTATTTTCGGTATCATCCAGGTAGACGGGTTTATAAAATAATATAGCATTAGAATTTTCAGCAGCAACATTTTTTGATGCCTGAGCTAAAAATTCATTTTGTACATTCTTCTTGGTTATGATATTTTCCAAGACCATTACTTACATGGTGACTCCTTTCCACAGAAAACACTGAAATTCTTCGTTCACTTCCCCTTCCTTTTAAAGAGTTAGGGGTCTTATGGATTTATAATTTTTCACACATATTTGGTTCATTTCTCAGATGTCTATAATGCTAAGAAACATCTAACTTATTAAAAATTTACACTAGGAAGGTGTCTAAATATTGAATCCGCGAATGTCAGAGTGTCCGGCGTGACGGGTTTAGGCATAAAATAGCATGCAAACTTCAGAATGTGTTTAAATTAACGTGACACGAGTATTAAGCACCTTTTTAGGAAAAATATTTTGTTAGAAATCAATCATCTTTCTCGTATCTGAATGATGCTCATGAGGGAAATTTTTTTTTACACATTTTGCTATTCGCTGTTTGTTACAAATCGCTTCATCTGGAAATCAGTTTGTGTCTCACTTCAGCTCATTTTGGATTCACATTGCGAATACTTGCTCACTTATGGCGTGAAATAATTGGAATTGTTTTTTTTTTTATATCAAGTTGGAAATTGATGTAGCAGTTGGATGCTGATCATTTCACTCTCTTGTTCACTCTTGGAAGTATCGTTAGAAGCACTGGCAAATAGATGTCCTCTTTAATATTAATAAAGGCACTATAAATAGAAATTAACTGTTTTTCTTCCAAGATCAATATTAATTTGTAAACATTAAGCAAGATAATGTTTTACAATAACAGGTGCAATTTTATATGCAACCTAACAAGTTATTTTTCTAGTGTTTTTAAGTCGCAGCCTTGTGGGCAAGCGTCTGAAATTCAGTGAAACGGGTTTCAGGATCGAGTCCCAGCGATGTCATGGATGTTTGTAGTGGTATGGAATCTACTTTTAAACCGTAGCTCCTGCTGTAATATTACTACTACTACTACACCATACCACATCACTGTGCCTAGAGCTGAGTTGCCTGTTTGAGGATAATGTGGGTGAGAAGATTCTGTCACTCTTTACGGTCACATAATATGACTGTCGGTAATCGTAACCCATAAAAAGAAAAACATCTATTTCTAAATCTGCCAGTAGGCAAACGACCTTGGACTACCATAGGACTGTTGTTAAAAAGAAGTAGAGTAATTAAATAATTAGTTTGAAAGCTGGGGTCAAGCTAATCTCATATGAGTGTTAATATTAAAAATGAGAATTCGTGTTAAAATAATTAATGCAAAACCTGTAAGTTTATATCATAATAAAATTGGTGAGGCATTCATAATTATGTAAATGGCGTGAGAGATTTTAAATTTCATGTTAGTATTATTTTGATAATGTGCATCATTTAAAGATACAGTATTTAATAAACAACAATATTTAATATACGTTGGTTATTTCCACCAATGTTAGTTAAAGATTCATCAGTACTCATTTTTAATGTAATGTTTAACTTTTCCAAATATTAATAATGTTTAAATTTTCACATTATTCTTTTATTAGAAACGAACAATACTATAAACAAATAAGAAATGCCGTATATTATATAACACTTTTGTAAACATATTTACTTATATGCGCACTGTCATATGTAAATGTCATATGTAAATGTCATATTACAAAAGCACGCATGAAAAACTTCTAGAATTCTCTAAGCACTGAATGAAATATAACATTACTTAAAGTGATATAGGACATGAAGAAGAAAGAAACATGCAAAATAATCTTTTTGAAAAGTTGGGAAACTACTAACAATGTTTTTCCCTAGACTTTAAACCAAAACCTCACTTGCAGCCGGAAGAAAAAAAAAAAAAGAAAATTCTAAACAAACACACACAAAAACACTTTGTTTTCGACCAGAAGGTAATAAAATACTACAGGGAAATGAGAATTCACTTATTTTTAAGGTATTTCTAAAAAAGAGAAAAAATCGGCAGTTTTGAAACTCGAAATCCATTTTCTGACATTTGCAAGAGACCCATGAAAAAAAAAAAGAAAGGAAAGGAATAAAGTTACGAAGCAAACCGTTTTCGTTTCCAAGTGTATTCATTCCGTTTCTCAGTTTCCTTTCAGAGTCTAAACGTTTGTATGCAAAGGTGGAATTGAATATTCAGCAGAACCTGCCTTTTCTTTAAAAAAGTCACCTCAATGGTATCTATTTTTGCTTTATAAAAAAAAGTAGAATTCTCTGAAGTCTTTCGGAATCGTGCATACAAAAACATCATCGTGATAGAAAAACAGACATCATACTTCGTGATAGAAAAACAGACATCATACATCGTGATAGAAAAACAGCAGTTACTTTCTAAAAGTATTTGATTGAATGAAATGTTTTATAAAAGAAATACGATGACTTTTGAGTAATGTATTAGTACACAAATAAACTACTAAGTTCTCTTTTAAACGAAGTTTTTTATGATATTCGGAAAAAATGTCAGCTTGAAAATCAAGAAAATGATAATTTAATTTATAGAATAGTCTTTTGTAATTCGATATTCGTTTGAAAAAGAAAAAAATAATACTTGCCTTTAAGTTTATTGAGAAAATAATATATAGGTAAATATTATTATATATATATAATTAAATGGATAAGCTTCTGGCCCTTTATGTAAATAAATAAATAAATGAATAGGGCCTGTTGTCCGAGGGATTGTCGATATGCCAGTCGGGGACACGAATTTTGATTTGGGTCCAGGCGGTGCCATGGATGCTTGTAGTTGTTCGGAATCTACTTTATACCGTTGTATAAAGTAGATTTTTATAAGGTTGTTGCTGACAACCTTACCTCGAACGAAGAAAATGTCCCTTGTCTCCAATTCTGCCAGTAGGCAGACGGCCTTGGGCCACCACCGGCCTTGCACCAATGAAGAATATATGTATTATATTCATAGCTTTAGCGGCACAATAGTTGTTAAGTTTTTTAATGTTAAACTTAACAAATTGTGCTATGTGTAACAACTATTGTACGGAGATTGAATTTGTTGAACCACTTTCCATAATACAAATTAAGTTACGACATCAAGTTATTATATAGAGTCAAGTATAATTATGTTTAGCATTCGAAAATTATGCTAGCATTCAAATTATGTATAATTTTTTTGTATGCTTCAGCAATGTTTGCATGGCTTGTATTTGTATACAAACATGCTGTAATGAAGTTCTTATTCACATATATATAGATACTACTTGAACTGTTCATATAATAAGCTCTAATTGGTCATATAACAGTTCATTTTGTACTTCAGATATTATCCAGTGTTTGATGATTGCCTACCACCAACCATCGTAAGTTTAGCTGACTTCTACCATCAATAGTTTGTAGTAAGTTATAGTTTTATTTAACATAATACTGTTGCGTACCTATACGCATACACACTGCAATATGTAAATAAATAAATAAAATCGAATAATAAAATAAATAAATAAATAAATAAGAAAAGTAATATATTAAATAACACTGTTGTACACATATATACATACATACACACTGTCATATGTAAATGTCATATTACAAAGCAAGCACGAAAAACTTACCGAATGCTATAGCCATTGAATGAAAGATAGCATTACTTAAAGGGATATGGGACTTAAACTAATAAAACGTATGAAAAACATGCAAAATAAACTTTTGAACAGTTGACAAACTACCTCCCTTCTTTTTTCTAGAGTTTAAACCAAAACATCACTGGAAAATGGAAGTAAGAAAAAGTTCTCCACAAAACACACACACATAAACACTTTGCTTTCGACCAGAAGGTAATAAAATACTACATACAACTGCGCCTTGACTTATTTTTAAAGGTATTTCTAAAAACAAAAACAAAAAATGGCAGTTTTGAAACTCGAAATCCAGTTTCTGACATTTGCAAGAGACCCATGAAAAAAGAAAGTTACAAAGCAAACCGTTTTCGTTTCCGAGTATATTCATTCCGTTTCTCAGTTTCCTTTCAGACCCTAAATGTTTGTAGGCCAAGACGGAATTGAATATTCAGCAGAACATGCCTTTCCTTTAAAAAAATCACCTTAATGGTATCTATTTTTTTCTTTGTAAAAAAAGTAGAATTCTGCGAAGTGAATAGCACACTCGGATGTGATTCGGAGGAGCAAATCAAATCGAATCGTGCATAGGATAGAAAAACAGCAGTTACTTTCTAAGGGTATTTGACTGAATGAAATGTTTCGGAAAAAGAAATATGAGGAATCTTTTTGAGTATTGTATTAGTACACAGATAAACAACTAAATTCTCTTTTAAACTACATTTTTTTCTTGACATTGAGAAAAAAAAAGGTAGCTTGTGAATCATGAAAGTTATTGTACTTCGATATTAATTTGAAAAAAAAAATGCTTGCTGTTTATTTTGTTTAGAATAACTTTATATATATATATATATATATATATATATTTCTTGACTCAATGGCAATGTGCGCCGCTGGTAAGTAGTAGGGCTTAAATTCAATCCGATGGTGTCATTGTTGTAGATGCTATTTCCAAAAACGTGGAGACTCGTTGGCGTTTGCGCTGGTTAGTATCTTTGCTTGTAAGTCGGAATGTTTTGCGGTAGTTTTCAGGGTTTTCTCCGGTGCGATATCAAATGCGGGATATTTCCCTAAAAGTCCTCCCAGAATGCACTGCCCCAATTCTTCAGCTACACGGAGCAAAATCAGACCTTTGCGATACTTTCATCACAACAGAAAAGGCATCCCCCTACCCTTCCTCCATGAGAATAGACGATTCATGAACTTTGTCTAGATAGATCTATTCTCTATATCTATCTTCTAATTGCTATCGACCAAGTTGGATACAAAACATCAAAGGATAATGTATATCTTTAAAATAATATGTAATTTAATAAACAATTAACAATATTTCGTATACATGGGCTATTTTCACCAATGTTAGTTAAAGATTAATCAGTATGAATTTTTAATGTGTTTATATTTTTATTATTAAAATAGACACGAATAATGCTATAAATAAACATAAAATGTCATAGATTCCGTGAAACCGTTACATACATACATAGGCATATACATATGAACACATATACGCTGTCATAAGTAAATGTTACGTATCATATATGCAAAAACTTCCCCGAATTCTCTAGGCATTGGATGAAAGATAACATTACTTACAGTGATATGGGACTTAAACTAATAAAACGCAGAAGAAACATGCAAAGATAATAATAATAATTTCTTAAAAGTTCGCAGACTACTTCCCGATTTTTTTCCCTTGACTTTAAACCAAAACATCACTTGAAACTGGAGGAAAAAAAGAAAATTCTCCACAAAGAACACTTTGCTTTCGACCGGAAGGTAATAAAATACTACATAGAACTGCGCCTTCGCTTATTTTTAAGGTATTTCTAAAAGAGAAAAAAATGGCAGTTTTGAAACTCGAAATCCATTTTCTGACATTTGCGAGAGACCCATGAAAGAAGAAAGAAATAAAGTTACGAAGCAAACCGTTTTCGTTTCCAAGTATATCCAAATCATTCCGTTCTGCAGTTTCCTTTCAGAGCCTAAACGTTTGCATGCAAAGGTGGAATTGAATATTCAGCAGAACCTGCCTTTCTTAAAAAAAAATCACCTTAATGGTATCTATTTTTTCTTTGTATAAAAAGGCAGAATTCTGTGAAGTGAATAGAACACTCGGATATGAATCGGAGCAGCCAAATCAAATCGAATCGTGCATAGGATGGAAAAACAGCAGTTACTTTCTAAAAGTATTTGACTGAATGAAATGTTTTGGAAAAGTAATATGTGGACATTTTTTCAGTAATGTATTAGTACACAAATAAAAGTACTAAATTCTCATTTAAACTATATTTTTTCATGATATTGAGAAAAAAAAATTTAGCTTGAAAATCATGAAGATTAATATTTTAATATATAAAAACTTGAAGCATTTATAATTCGACATTCATTTAAAAGAAATGAATGCCTTCAAATTTGTTGAGAAAATAATTATATATATATCGAATCTGGACTCTTTTTCACTCTAGTCACATATTTTATCACTAAGAGTACACGTTATCAAGGGGGCATCTAACCTAATCTTGGAATTTTACTGAATTGATAATTTTTCCCTACAAAATATATCAAAGTAAAATATTTTGTGGCATTTACTAAAGTTGTGAAAGGCTATGTCTTGCATGACAGTAAAATTCAATAAGCTAATTTTATATAGAATTGCGATATCTATTTTCATGCTTTTAATAAACGAGCCATAATAAGCCTTCTCCTAAGCGAAAGTAAAGAGCCATCTAATTAGGAACTAGACGTGTTAATGACGAAGAAAGAGTATCAAAAAGGGTTACTGCCAAAGTATCACAGTTTGATTAGAAGAGTTTACTTGGAGAGGCATTTCCGAGAGCTACTTCTTCTGGGCGGGAATAAATTGGTCAGCCAAGCCAGGAAGCACGCGGGTAAAGAGACTTTTTCGCTGAGCATGGAAAAGACCAGACGCTGTCAACATTAATTGTTGCTGAGAGAGATTTTGTCGGAACTCACTCACTATTCCTACCGAGAAGCTACAGAAGAGTATTTTTACTGTAGGGGATTTGGAAAAATTAACGTATAAATAATATTTTCATATATAAGATTTTTTTTTCTTTGCTTGTTTTCACAATAGACTTTAATTTATAGATAAACGAAAAATGTTTTTTTTTTCATTTTTGTTTGTTTTATATGTCATTGGAAATTATTAAATACTATTGATATTATTTTCTGTATCATCCAGGCTAATATATTAATAAAATAATATAACATTGGAATTTCAAAAACAAAATAATTTTTTGAAGGCTGAACTAAAATTCAATCTGTACATTCTTCTTTGTGTGCTATTTTTCCAAGAACGCTTCTTAAATGAATACTACTTTTAGCAGAATGCAGTCGAAATTCTTCGTTTGCTGCCGTGTCTCTTTAGGGATATATTTTGGATTTCTTTTTTTTTCGCGCATATCTGATTCATTTCTCTGATGTCTATGATGCTAAAAAACATCCAACGTACAAAAATGAACACTAGGAAGACATAGAAATATTGTAAATGAAACATCAATAATATAATTTAACAAAAACAAGTAAATGAAAGCATAAATAAACTCTTAGTTTGAATTTTATTTTTCTCGAACTTCTGCATGTCACGCCGCATTCGTTATGAAGAGTTAGCTTTAACAGTCTCTTTAGAACTAGTATATTATGATTGACAATGTCTCGTTCTAGCCTTTGAATGGTAAATAAATTTATATATATTTATGTGCAGTTGTGAAAAAGAAAACAAAACGTCTAAAACTAAGATTCGTTATTATTTCATCTGCATACTCGTGCAGACCCATTGCAGTTCAAACCGTTTCCTCTAAGAACAGAAAGATGGTGAGATTTCCCGCCGGAAAGTAATTTCCTCGAATGTCACAGTGTTCAATGTGACTGGTTTAGGTATAAAATAACGTATCCCTCTACTCTTCGTTCAAAATGCAGAATGTGTTAAAACTAACGGCAGACCAGTCTTAAGCAACATTTAGGGAAAAAAAATCATCTTTCTCATAACACATGATACTCATGATGGATATTTCCTCACATTTTGTTAATCGCGGTTTGTTACAAATCCCTGCATCTGGGATTTGGTTTGTATCCCCACTTCAAGGAATGCTGAATTTATTTTGTGAATACTTGCTTACTTATGGCGTAAAATAATTGTAAGCAGTTGGATGCTGATAATATCACTCTCTTGGTTAAAAGTAATTGCAATAGCCACGAGACATCCTCTTCGATATTACTAAGGCAATGTTAAAAGCGAAATAAACTCCTTTTTTCTGACGGTCCATGGATGTTTGTAGTGATTCGAAATCCACCTTAAACTGTAAGGGCCCTGTCTAATATGACTATTGTGCATAGGTCTGAAAAAAACCTACCTCATAAAAAATACATCTCTTGTCTTCAAATCTGCCACTAGGCAGACGGTCTTGACCCACCATGGGCTGTTGAACCAGTGAAAAAGTAGTTAGAAAAAAAAAGTTATTAAATAATTTGAAAGCTGAGACTAGTATTAAAAAGGAGAATTCGTTTAAAATATAATTAAAGTAAAAAAAGTTAAGTTTAAAACCTTAGAATTTTAAAAAATCAGAATAAAATTTGTAATTTCATAACTGTACAAATAGAAATAGAGCAGACATTTTATATTTTAAGCTTTATTTATTTAGATAACGTGTATCTTTTAAATAAACTGTAACTTAATGAACAAACAGCAAAATTTGATATGCATTGCTTATTTTTCCAAATGTTAGTTAAATATTAATTAATATTAATTTTTAATGTATGGTTTAAATTTTTCTATTATTAATAGTATATAATGTTTAATTTTTCATATTAATCTTTTATTAGAAACGTGTAATATTATAAATAAACAAAAAAATGCCATAGATTACATAACACTGTTGCATATATATATACACACAGGTATATGTAAATGTCATATTACATAACATGTACGAAAACTCCGTCCGAGAATTCTCTTGGCATTGAATGAAATATAGCATTACTTTAAGTGATATGGAACTTAAACTAATAAAATATAGAAGAAACATGCAAAATAATATTTTTAGAAAGTTGGCAAACTACTTCCGATTTTTTTCCCTAGACTGTAAACCAAAACATCTCTTGAAGCCGGAAGAAAAAAAAGAAAATTCTCCACAAACACACACAAAAAACATTTTTGCTTTCGACAATACTCCATAGAACTGTGCCTTCCCTTATTCTTAAGGTATTTCTAAAAAGAGAAAAAAACGGCAGTTTTGAAACTCGAAATCTCTTTTCTGACATTTGCAACAGACCCATGAAAAAAGAAAGAAAGTTACGAAGCAAACCGTTTTCTTTCCAAGTATATTCATTCCGTTTCTCAGTTTCCTTTCAGAGCCTAAACGTTTGGATGCAAAGGTGGAATTGAATATTCAGCAGAACCTGCCTTTCCTTTATAAAATCACGTTAATGGTATCTATTTTTTTCTTTATAAAAAGTAGAATTCTGTGAATTGAATAGCACACTCCATGTGATTCGGAGCAACCAAATCAAATTGAATCGTGCATAGGATGGAAAAACAGCAGTTACTTTCTAAAATGTTTTGGAAAAAGAATTATGACCACTTTTTTTGAGTAATGTATTGCTACATAAATAAACTATTGAATTCTCATTTAAACTAAATTTTTTCCATGATATTGAGAAAAGAAATGCCAGCTTGAAAATCAAGACAATCAATATTTTCATATATTAAAAATTTTAAGCATTCATAATTCGACATTAATTTGAAAAAAAAAATATGTGCCTTCTGATTTGTTGAGAAAAAAATAATATATATATATATATATATATACATGATCGAGTAACTATAGATCTGATCTTCAGTGACACAGGTTTTGGGTTGAAGTCACGGAGATGTTATGGATGTTTGTAGTAGTCCGTAATCCACTTTAAACCATAAGTCCCGGTCTTATATCGCTGTCGAGCGTTGGGCGCAGGGCGGACAACCCTTCCCATAAAAAAAGAAAATATTTCCTGTCTTGAAATCTGCCAACAGGCAGAAGGCCTTTTGTCATATATATATATATATATACATATTCATGTCTTTAAGATTATATCTATATATATTCATGGCTTAAAGGCACAATACTTGTTAGGCTTGATTTAAATTAAGCTCAGTTAGTTAAGTTTACGTTTAAGTTCAGTTAGATTGATTGGATGTTGAATTACGTAAGGTATCCAATGCTGGTTTTTTTTCTGATGAAGAGTAAGTATTTGTACTGCTAATCGGATTTCTGGTAACAATTCGCTCGGAAATTGAATTTGTTAAACCAATTTTAATAATACAAATTATATTACGACATCAAGTTATTATATAAAGTTAAATATAATTATGTTTATCATTCCAAAATTATCCTTGGCATTCAAATTTTTTATGATTTTCTGCAGGTTTCATCAATGTTGTAAACGACTTGTCTTTGCATAACAAACATGATGTATTGAAGTTCTTATTTATATACTATATATTCATACTACGCACAGTGTTCATAAGACAGTTCAGTTTCTAGTTCAGATATTTCCCATTGTTTGATGATTACCTATCACCCACCATCCATAGCTTAGCTGACTTCTAACATCAATAGTTTGTAGTAAACTGTAGCGGGATTTTATTTCTTCATCGAAATTGTATTATTTGATCAACCAAGATAGACTTCTGTTGAAGACGTATGAGAAAAATTTACAAAATTTTGTAGTTTTGGAAATGTGCTCGACATGCAACATCATATATATTATTCAAAAATCAAATCCTATTATAATTATAAGGTTATTAATATGTACAGTTATTAGCCAGCACAAGCATTTTTATATACATGCTGTTTGACAATGAAACACGACTTATTTCACTGATTACATGCAATTGATACCAGAGTATATATATTTAAAAATAACAATGGACTGTGTGATAGATAACATAATTTCTATGAAATATTGCAATCAAACTATAATTTTATATAAACTATATTTAATGTATTATGTATATGAACTATATTTTATAAACTAGTCTTTTTTTTCTGTCTATAAATACAAAAACAAATTAATAATATTCAAAAGAAACCCCTCAAAATGATTTCATTTTCGAGGGTTAAAAACAGAATAATTTTTTTCATTTCCTTTCTAAACACACATAAAAAAACCCCGAAGATAAGTTATCGCTTCGTGAACATTTTTCTTTACTTTATACGTCCCATGAACTAAGAACTATTTTTAAATTAATCTTTTAATATTAAAAAGCTTGAAAAGTAGCATCTGGAAAAATGTCGTGCAAGGAAGGAAATCATACATGTGTGCAAGAAAATTATACTTTTTTTCAATGCTATTGTGCAATGAAAAACTATCAGGCCATTTAAAGAAACCAACAAATTTTATTCCCTCCATTATCGATTGAATTGAAGAAGGTTTGACTTGATATTTTGAATTATCTGACCCGAAAGAATTTTTCTAGGAAAACAATCAGGAAAAAAACTGAAATGCATTTGTGTATAATTTTTTTTATCTTAACCTCTCATTGCTAAGTTATTGGCTTCTTTTCAACAATCGATGAGTACACTTTATGTATTAATGTCATTTACGAGAATAATGAGTGGAAAGGAAGGGGTAATGGTTTCTAGAATGACTTTTATGGGTAACTGCCACTACATTCTAACACGATAGGCCAATTGTCGACGCTAAGCATTCTGTCACAATCTCCATCGTTTGGGCCTTTCCAAACAATGACTCTAACACGTGATCCCCCTACCTTTATTATTTCCACTACGAATGTAGCCAGTATATTTCTATTGAGTTGTGTAATTTTGTAACTCAAAATAATAAATTACATGCATTTTAATTCAAAAAGTCTCTAGCAGAGTGGTTATCAAATAAATTTGTACTACCAGTTCCCTTACAAAAAAAAAGTATTTGATGATCCTTGAAAAATCTAAAGAAAGATCTTGAAAAGATCATTGAAAATCTACTCAGACTCTTAAAAATCTACTATTTTAAGGTAACAAATATAAAGTCATGGCAAAATATTTGTGTTCTTATATATAACTACATACCTACCTATCTGTTGTAAATAAGACTCATTGAAACTTAGATTTTTAAAAAAATTAAATAAATAATGGAAGTATACATAGAAAATGAAAATAATAAATTATAAAAAGGAAATAAAAATTATAAATAACATTGAAAACGAACTAAAATGATAAACTGGGGTGCACTGAATAGGTAGGAATTAGTTGCATTGATTGGAATTGAGGAATTAATTCTTTGTTATTTTAGTCAATATTTTTAAGTCACAGTGTCCCTGATTCCTGTGTCAGTGGCAACGCGCGGCGCTACAGTGCATTAGGACTTGAGTTCCAATCCACTGGCGACTTTGTTGCAGATACTGTTTCAAACGAGGAGACTCGATGGATTTTGAGATGTTCAGTATCCTGCCTCGTTAGTTGGATTGTTTTATAGGAGTTTTCTAGGTTTTCTCCCGTTCGATATGCAAATGAGGATGAATTCCCTAAAAGTTCTCCTTGAAGACACTGCCTTCCTTCTTCATCATCGTGGAGGCAAGTCAGACATCTATCTATGGGTGCTCCATCCAAACAGAAGTTGTCCCCTCTTTCCATGATACCAGACAGTCTCCTGGACTTGGTCTCGATAATTCTGTCTACCAAGTGGGATAAGAAAGAACATATTACATAAACAACATAACATATATTGAGGTTGAAGTCGGTTTCTATATTTAATTTTTTACGTTACATATTTACGATCGTACTAAGCTTACTTTCCACTTAATATGGGAAATTCTATTTTGGAACCAATGCTCTAAATCCTTGGATAATTATAAGAATTTTATTTTTCAAAAGGGTACAAAGAAGTCCCGAAGAGCCATAAGGAATCGTGGAAAATAGTGTTTCCTGTTGGAATATAGAAACATTTTTTGGGGGCGGGGAATTTTTTTAAACCATTTGCAATAGCTAAATTCATGAGTTCAAATTAATTTTTAAAACAAATAACTTTACTACGAATTGATTTACAAAAATGAATCAATTTGGAATTTTTTAGTTTTGAAAGAAAGTAATCGAGCGCAAAATATTTCGTAATCCTGTTTTTATAAGCGCATGATTCGATTTATTTGTTATAAATTTAAGTGGATTTCCTTTTACGGAATGGCAACTTCTTTAACATTGGTAAAAAAACCTTTCTTTTTGTTCTTTTCTGATAATGAGAACAAAGTTTTTTGTTAGCTATTCTGTTAAGGTTTTTTTTTAAACTAAACTAGAATTATTTCAATTGCTCTGCATTTGTGAATCTTATATAGATGCAGATTTAAATGTCTCTGTATCTTTCTTCAAATAATTTAAACCAATGAAATTTATTTGTTATTATTATAAGTAAACATGGAATTGTCCTGATGCGAATTTTGTTACATCGGTAAGATGTGGAACTAACAAACAAAACATATTTGTAAAACGATGGGCAAATATCTGTGTATCACAAATTAAAAACCTTGGAAAAACTCACTATTTATTGCCCTTTGATGAAATTCATGAAGAAGTACCATAAAATAATCAGAAGAAAAATATAATTTTCATCTAAAAATCAAATTAGTTATTGAATTTACAATATCACGGGAGTTGACACAGGTGAGAACTTAATAGATATATTTTACTTCAATTCATGAATTCTAACATTTCTGTGACTATTAAATTGAATTATTATCCTACAATAATGTGACTAATTTCTGCTTCATTATTGGCTGTGTTTACTGAAGCAGTAATTGGTTGTGGTTTACATAACTCACGTGAAAAGCTTTTGGTTGTTTTAATAACAAGACATACTGATGCTTTATTTATGGTAGAGTTATTGAACTACAATCATAAATAAAGGATAATACTATAAGAATACTAGATGCAAATATAACATTTTAAAAATACTAGATGCAAATATATTTTAAGAATACTAGATGCAAATATAATATTTTTAAGAATACTATATGAAAATATAATACTAATTAATGCTAATATAATATTAGATGCAACTAGAATAAAATACTCCTGAGGTGAATTTTGTTGTTCTTATAATATTGTGACTAATGTTTCCATTATTAGCTGTGGTTATAAAACTATGAATCCACTGTGGCTAAGAAATCCCTGAGGAGTATTTTGATGAATACTTTTGCTTCATAAGTTTAGTTCAGTTCTAAAACATTTATAGGAAGTGCATTTCATTTCTTCACAAAATATATATATATTTTATATATTTCGATTTTTAAAACTACAGGGGAAATTAAATTTTTGAAAAATTTCTTATAATAGCTGTCATCTTAAAAGGCTATATCCGATCTGACATGTGCCCTTCTCATACATACTCAAATTGGAACAATTGCTCCTAAATATGTATCCAGAAAGAAGGAACATTATAATTCCAATGTTTCATGTAATGTATCAATATATTCCTATAAAAAAATTAATCTCAAATAATGCTCTAACCACATCTGCGGAATCACTTTTATAATTCTCCGTAGAACACGCAGAAATTATTGAATTAAATAAATCTGTAAAATGTACAATAGTTACTTAAATTCCTTTTTTCAAAGTTTTTAATATGGATATGCTGAAAATATATTATTTTGTGAAAATCAATTAATTTTATTCATTTTTGAATACTACCAAAATATTTAAAATTTTCTATTTTATTAACATTTTTCATAATCTATTTGTATTCTTAGATTAATATAATATAGTAAATTACTACACATAATGTTTCACTCCATAAATTTATAATGTATAAATTAGAAATAGGTAAATTTTTCCAAAGCAATATATTAGGATGTTATTAAAAATCTAATGCTTTTGCAATGAAATAGCTTTATTTTTAATAAAATTGATTTTTCAACTACTATTTGTGTGAAGATATTTTGTTTCCAACGAACTGTGACTACTAAATAATAGAAATATAGTACATATACATATATTAGGACACATACAGAAAATATTTTATAGTTTACAATAACTGAAGTAAAATGGTTATTTTAACAAACGCCAATTAAGGATATAAATTAAAATTTTTTTTATTTTTTTTATTTCGAAAAATTCATATTTTTTATTTATTGCAATAATTTTTTCTAATTAAAATAGTATTCAATTCATACATATAAATAATTATACCGTAATAATTGCAAAAAAAATACGATAAAATCATTTAATCTAATAAGTGATAAAAATGAAAGAAATTTTTTTTTTATCTGCCATCTGATTAAGACAAGAAACCATTTAGGAAATCATTAGCTCTTTAAATTGATATCTTTTCAATTAACGCCAATTAGTCGTAATCTTTTGAAATTTAATTTTCTTTTTCTTTAATGTAGTACAGTTGTTAATATTTTATAAATTGAAACGCTCTGTGTTAGTCGAAAATTGAAAAATAATAGTATAATAATATTGTTGATAAATACTTTATAACTGTATTTATTGATAAAGAATATATGACAATTTTCAAAATTTTATTATAGCAGCGCATTCATAAACTTGGACAGTTTTTGATGCTTTGTTTTTAAATGTTTTTCACTTAATTTTCAACTCCTTTAGCTTTTAATTACAAAAATTTGCTATAACTTCACTATAGCACCAAAAGTTCCACGGCTAGCTCAAATTTCCTTTTCAAGAATAGATTAAAGAATCTCAATTATTTCCACATGAACCCTAGATACTGCGTGATGACGCAGTTCTTGTAAGAAAGATTCGAGATATAGTAACCAACATAAATATATAATAAACTGGTCGTTTTCCAAAATAGTTACGTCTACGATCCTAAATTTTCATACATTGAATGAGTGTGAATTAATAAATGGAATTGGGAGAACGAATCGTTAAGTTTTAGAAATGATATAGAAATTCGATATAAACGAATATTCGAATAATATATTTGATATAAACGAAAGATATATTCGATCCCAGATCTTAAGCACCATTTAATAACAGATATGCTGAAATCTGATGAAACAAAATGTTATTCTGAAAATTTAATATGTTAAAAACAATGTTTGTCAAGAAATTCTGACATAGTTCAGTATTATACAGATCAAATGGTGATCAGAATAAATATATAATTTTTTTTATACACCGAACAATGATGCATTTTGATCACGATATTTGCAATAAATACATTCACATATAACTAAGAATAGAAAAAATTTTATTTTATATAGTAGTCCTATTAGTTAATGTTTTATCTAGCAAACTCCATGACGCAACAGCACCCATGGTGAACCAAGCCCATCCATATATTTTCAGATTTCGAGACAAGATATGCCCCTACCCAATGCCATACCCATGGACCCATAGTTTAAACTGGATTACGAACCAATACAAGCATCTATGGTACCGCCGAGACTCGAATCTGAAGACTGGGGCACCAAGCGCTAGAGTGCCAGTCACTGAGCCTAGATAAAGCATTACACTTCGGTAAATATTGAAAACAAAAGAAAAAGTTTTTAACGTATGATAAATATACTTAAAACTGGGATTAATTATTAAGAAACAAGAAATATGTTCTTTATTGCTACAGTTATTTTTATAGAGAAGAGATGTGAAATAAATGCAACTTTCTAAAACCTCATCTCTTGACTTATTGAAGAGGTAATAGAACTATTCCAGCTTTTGTTTTACGTACTTGAATTTTTTTCAAAATTATTGATTTAATACTAGAAATAGATTGATATATCAAGAGGTTTAATATTCTAGACTTAATTCTAGATTATTCTCTAAACAAAAGATTTAAATCTGGAAAAGTGCTCAGCACACACTGCAGTTTAATGATAAATAAAGAGCCACATGAAACACCCATTTGATTTAATCATAGAAAAGTGCGGAATACTAAACTCGAGCGAAAATAAGTACTCGTAAACGGAATAAGCTCTACATTTTCCCTTGGGTTTTTCGTAAAGCGCTGTTAAAATTGATCTTTTTCTTCCCCAGGATGTAAAAGAGAAAATGTAAAACAACTTTCCTTTAAGCATTTTTTATTTTCTCTTCCACGTCTAATTACCATTCACTGATTAAACTTTCAGCTATTTAATCTTTTGGTCTTAAAGATGCCTCTAAGCATTCTGGTCTAAAATGGGATAAATCTTGCACTGATAAGTCTGTTGGCAAAAGTAATAGGATGTTGCTCCAATCTGATTGAAACATTTGCAAACTGAAACTTTTGTAAAAAAATGTTACTAAATATCTTTATGGCGATAAACATCGTTTTAGTGATATTTTGGTTTGATCAAAGCTCTACACTATACCTATTTTCCCCAGAGCTTTATGGCTTTTTGAACGACTCAAAAATATCCAAATATATTTATCGAATTGTATCAGTATAGGCTTTACGAACAGCTGTGCTTAGGAAAGCCATGGAAGATTTATTTTTTCAAAAATTTGTGAATAATAAAAATGAATTAATATGATTTAATATAAATAATGCATTAATATGATTTTGGAAAAAATATATTTTTAAGAATAAGGTTTTAATTACTTATTACATTTCATTTATTTCATACACCCAATTTTAGATTTCAAACAAAGTGATTTTTTTATCTGCTTTTTTTTTACTTCTTTTTCTCACAATGTTACTTTGATTAAATTTTTATATTTAGGAAAAAAAAAAAACTAGTTGTTTACTTTTAAGCATTTACAGTCATATAAAATTACGCTAAAAAGCTTATTTTCATTAAAAATAAATATATACATAAGTTTGCGGAAAATCTCTAAAAGTTGTATCTCTATTTTTATGTTGTTAATTGTTATTGGATTATATCAAAGTATACTTTGCAAAAACTAAATTGAGAAATTTTCATTGCTGAATTAATTTAATTGTTTTTCTATTTGATCTCAAAATAAAGGCTCTCATAACCAGTTAACAATTTTATTGAATATCAAATTAATTGAATATAAAATTTTAAATAAATTAATCTGTACAAAATATAATTTTTTAATGCATACATTTCCCTTACAACCCGTTTTTGATTTCATTTATCTAAAAATTAAGTTGCTTTCATATATTAATAAATATGTTTTTCTGTTCAGAATAAATTCTAATAAATAATAATATGAAGAAGAATTTTCCATATATCCATAGTTTTTCTCTTTCTTTGCAGCAAATGACAAGATATATTAATATCTCCTTATAAATATTAAAGCATTTTATCTTAATCCTTTGAAACAAAAATTATTTATAGTTTTTAAAAGCGAGTTGCTGTAAACTGATCCTGGCATTATTTGAAATCTATTTATCGATATTAAATTCAAGCATTTATTTTAAACATTCACTTCGGAAATATTAATCCTAAAATGTATTTCGATTAATATTAAATATACATAATGAAATCTATTAGCACAATGGAAATGTTTTAAATGTATTGATATGTTTCCTTTAAGTATGATTCTAAGTTTTACTAAGCTATTAAATTTTACTACTATTTTAAACTGTTTTGTATACTTAATCTCAATATAATGGAAGTGTATTATTTAATATTTCGTTGTGCCAGTGATTAAAAATTTCTAAATAGTGCATATCGAATTATTAATATTAATTACAAATACAATTTAAATACAAAAAAGTATCTTACAATTTTTGATGGGTATCGTTTTAGATAAAAAAAAGATATAAGCTCATACAGAGTAAAATAAAATTTCTGATAAAGAATCTTTGTAAAATTTAAAAAAATATATCAAACATTTTTAATTACTTTATGATGTTTAAAAATGATTTATATCGGCAAAATTATTTATTATTTTTTTAGATTATTTGTATTTCTGATTGTCAATTTTATTATGTTATTAATAACCATAGATGCATTTAATAATCATCATAAAATAATTAATCGGTGTATCGAAATTCAACAAATGTAGTCGAATTGAAATTTATATGTTAGGGATGGGAACATTAAACCCGTTGGATGGAAAGTCCTACTTTTGGATTCGAGGAATGCCGAAGATAGAAACAAACCCTCAGATGGCAAACTCGACGATTCTGGTAAGTACCTCTTTCATGTCCTTCTTAAATGATAAGTCTATCTGAATAAGGTATGCATGTAATTATCATCATTAATTATATAAACCATTCAAAGATATTTAAAAAACTTTTCGCACTATTTTTTTCTATTTTTTAAAAGCAACATACAATGAAATCTATATGAAATGAAAGTAACATTTCCATTTCTTCAAAACTGTGATGTTAAAAGTTAGAAAAATTATTGCCCTTCTATTTTAGTAATCCAAACGTTTGTATTTCCATAAACTTTTTCCATTCGTGTGTAATTCCTTGCCTTACTCCATGTTTCGCAAGTCTCTGAATAAAAGGACCAGATGTATGTAAACATGGTGTAAGATTACGAATGACCTTTGTATGACCTATTCCACCCTTTTCCATCTTCACGCTCCCCATGTCCTTCATTCGCTGAGACAAGATTATCAAGGAAACCATTAGCTTGAATACTGAAAATGGACCTTCAGATTCATATTGCAGCCTAGTTCTTCTAATATTCTCAACATAATTTGATATTTTTTGTACTTAGGATCTTTCAAAGGAATTTAAAAACAACTTCTTTCAATGAAATCCAAACATTTTTTGCTTTTACTTTTATTACAGTTCCACATTATTGTCTTGCAATCAGATTTAACAAAGTCATCATTCAATCAATTTTTTTGTATCAGAGCTAACAGACTTTCAAATTTATTTCTGACAAATGAGAAAAATCTTTATAAAAGTACTGCAAGCATGATTCAGTTTTTGAGGTTTTTTTTTTTTTTTTTTTTTTTTTTTTTTTTTGAAATTGCTTTATGAGGTCCAATGTTATGTCAAGTATATAGGAATAGTATAATATTATTCACAACTAAACTCACGTTTAATGTATGCGTATAAGGATGAAACACCTTTTTTATAACATAGGCTAAACGATTTTCTTTGTCTTCTAACGCGTTTAGGCAAATAACACAAATTCCGTTATGTGCTTTTGGTGTTTCTTCATGACAAATCGGCTATGAATATAGCAAAAGATATCTGGATATTAACATAAAAACAACTCGCCATTTCACTGAGTACAAAGCAAGCATATTTAAAAGGCATTAGTGACAATGTTATAAACTTGTAAGAATATTTGATATGCAGCACGTATTTGAAAAGGCAATGCTTTATTTAAATGATTCCATTATCTATGCATTTATGATAAAGATGCTTTTTGCGAGAAAAGAACAAAACCTGTGCGATTTTAATGATCATTTTTGAATTCAGCATTTTAAAAAAAAAATAGAAAGGCGAATTCAATTTTATGACAATTCCCCCTGCCCCATGATTGGCCAGAGAAAAACACAATTTATAAACACATAAAAATACAATCATTTGAAGAATTATAATTCGTTTTCATTGTTTATTTTTATAGAACGATTAATTATTTCAGTATAAAGTTTGATAAAAATTGTAGAAATATTTTTTATTGGATATAAATCAAGGAATCAATGACATCCTTTGACGATATGCATAATGACTGCTTAGATAATCTTGCACTAAAAATATATAATTGGTGATTTCTTTTGGAAGATCTCCAGATTTTGATGGAAGCTTAAAGAATGGAATACGATTTAGTTTCAGCATACTGATAAAGTAGGCATTTAATTTTTAAAAAATATTTTATTTGTGTTTTCTTTTTAATTTATTGCAGACCAGAAGAATAGAACCTTTGTCAATAAGATGCTAGCCTGGATTCACGATCTCATTCTACATATTTGGTTTTTTATTTCAGATGTTGACAATATTTATAGTCGTCTGTGCAGCACTTGCCTTAAGGCATCCAAGGCCAAGCTATCTGTGTTTGCCAGTTGCATTTGAACAAAAAAAAATAAATAAATAAACCCATATAAATTAGGAAACATTTTTAGATATGGGTGTCAAAAATGTAAAGAAGTTAAATTATTTTACTGATCACTTTTGCTTTAAGCATTATGAAAATCGAAAAAAAAAACTACTATAACACTTATGAAATCAATGTAACATTCTGCATCAAATTTGTTATCTGCTTTTTTATAATATTGTAATTTTTTTTTATAATATATGCAAAATTTAAACTTATATTCGATAAGTTTTGAAGTTTTGCTTTTCGTGTGTGTGTCCTGCGGGCAAGACATAGTTGGGTACATGCACACAGTGATCTCGACACGTCTGTGCATAACTATTGGCTAGACAACACAAATTTTGAAAAAAAAAATAACTAACTTGGACTAAACTTTGTTTATGAATTTAGTTTCCTATGAAAGAAAAACACTTCTTGCAGAGTGCATAATTTATAACACATTTTTGACCCAATATCTACTTTTGTTTAGTTCAATATATCTCCAAGGTTCATATTTCTATAAAATGGAATTTTCTTTTGTTTGCATTGAATGCTTTCCATCGAAGGAGCTATTTTTATATTTTTTTTCAAACTAGAAAATGTCCTTCATCGAAAAGAAGCATCGCGTTTTTGATGAAGTGCATTTAAACAGGTATCGAAAAATCGAATCCCTTCAATTTATTCCACAGGGTAAAAGATGAGTAAATGATATATGAAATGCAATATTAAAAACGGGGCATTTATATTGGATGAAACGAAAACTAAAATATCGGATAAGGGATATAGAAGATTCAGTGTATAAACGAATATTGACTGTTCTTTTTTTTTTTTTTTATATTTATTTTCAAGTTTAAATGCCAGTTTAAAAGTGAGTTTACTTTTATTTGTTGGACTCTACTATTCCAATGAAAAGTAATGTACCTTATATGGATCTTTTATATTTATAATGAAAATAAAGGATAAGTAAAACTTATTTTTTTAGAAATAATTATCAAAAGGTTATTCATTCATTTTTATCTATTGAAAATTTTTGTATTGTCTACAATAGTGCAATAAGAAATATTTCCTATTTATCTATTATTTTATATTGCAATCATTGTATTTTAAAAGTATACTATGAAAAATCATTTTAAAAAAGAAGTTATTTCTTTTGAAAGAAGTTACAGAAATGTTGTTATTACCTACGTCTTTATTGAAACTCAATCCATACACATTTGCTCACTTACCATAGAAACCAAAACAATATATAAACGAATAAAATTACGAAGGAAAAAACGAGACATTCTTAAAAAAAAAAAACCCAAAGGGTTTTAAAAACAGTAAAAAACAAGTTAAATTTTCTAAAGATAAAATTTTAAGAAGGTAGAAACACCTGTAATAAAAGTCCGTATGATCAGGGCATGTTTTCTCTGGCCCTCCAGTAAAGAGTACTCAAATCACCATTCTGTTGTAAGTCCAGTCCCGACCAAATAAGATGTGTCTTATTCATTTTCTCTGTCTTACGTAAAAACATTCATATATGTGTTTCAAAGTTCACAATCCCTATTTTAACCAGATGTTCGGTTAGGCAGTCGCGTCCAATTCTTAACTAAAATTGGCAGCGGATAGATTGGATTCTAGATTTTCCCAATACATTTTTTCCAGTAATCGTACATTGTCTCCCAGATTTTTCTGGCAGGGAGGACTTAGAAGTAACGTTAGTCACTTTAGTTACAATTTAAGTCATACGTGCCTGCCTGCGTGATGCTAAATGAGTAACGACTAGAGTCTATGGCTATTTCCCCCGAAAAATTGACTGTGCGTCATGCGAACTTTAAATAGTTTCAGAAATAATATACCGTATATGGTATGTAAAGGAAAAATACAAAAAATTCTCACCCAGCATTTCAATTGTAAAAAGGCTCAGACATTTTCTACAGTCAACAATTTATCTCTAATTTTCTCAAAGCATTTATTCACAAGTTAACTTTGTTCGCCTCACCGTTGAGCCACAAGCTAGACTAGTCAGATTTTTAATGTTCTCATATAGTTTATATTGTTAATATACCAATAATTAATTATTTTCTTTATAAATATTTATATCGGATGCTTATAAATATTATCATTTATAGATATTTTAAAATATCCGCTAACGATTTATGAAAAACCGATCAACTAGATAGGCCTAACTATCAAAATATGAACGAATTTATTAGAGATTGAACACCGCAAATGTTCTATTTAAATGCCAGAAGGAAACTATGAAAGCATTCTGATTAATATTCGCATATTATTTTTATTGTGAATATTTCTATATTTTTTTTATATTTTTAGTGTTCTCAAACTTTTATATTTTTAATGTTTTCATGCTACAAGTGAAAAAAACTTACTTAATGGTGTTAAGCGTTAATATTAATATAAATTTACATTTAATTTTCTACTTGTAGATTAGGGTTATTTAGATTTTCAGCAGGGATGAGGCATTTCATGTAGGGATACCTGAAGTTTTACATGTATGCATTTAATACGAAAACTATGTCTTCACAGTGCTATTCACCATCTGTCGCAAGCAAAGTTTCATCGTGTGTGAAGGAGATCACGTCGAAAATTTGTGAAACACATTAAAAAGTTTTGTTTTCTCTTGTTTCTCTGTAACTATTGGTTGTTTTTACTTTTCTTCTTAGTCTGCCTAATGCTGGTGAATTTCGTGCTGCAAGTACCGTTCCAACGCTATTTATGATTTTTCAATATATAGATCCCATTCCAATAAAAAAAGATGCTGTCATTAAAATTTTCGAAATCGTATCACTATAACCGTAACTGTTAGGGTTTAACTATTGTTTTTCGTATGATTATTGAGCTCATACCTCCAAATACCTAAAAATCAATATTGCATTCAGTTTCTGTGATAGCTATGACTAATATATCGAGACATTTTTTATTTTTTATAATTCACCTGTATATTGGTCTTAAATCAATCTCCTTAAATAACCTTTGTTAAAAAATAAAAACAAATATTGTAAAAAATTATTACATTTGATCTTCTTTGTTAATTAGTACTTTTGATATTTTCTTTGATCTGCTTTATGAATTGTGATTATTTAGTTGTGATTTGACAACGAATTTCTCCTATGAGTTGCCCTCAAAGTTGTAATATATAATAAAACATATTGTGTTAATATCACAGTAATATTTAATAAAATGTAAATTTAATTAAAAGTAATATTAATAATAGCGTAATATTTAAAAAATGTAAATTGTAATTAATAAGTAATATTAATAATAACGTAATATCTAAAAAATGTAAATTTCACTTATTTTTTTAAGAATAAAGTCTGGACAGTTTGATAAATTGACAAACCAAATAAAAATAAAAAATAAAAATATAAAAAATAATAATAACGTTATAGCCCAACCGAGTTTTTTATTAGATGAAATAAATGGAAACTACTTTAGTTTTTCCTAATACTAAATCGAACCTCAAAATACCAGACATTTAAGAAGAATTTAACGAATGCATTCGTATAACGAAAACGTTTTCGATAAAACATTCTCTTGGCGCAAGGCCTAACTATTTTAGCGTAAAATTTCTCTGATGATATTCGACAGCCGAAATGGCTGAGATAGAACTTTTTACTGTAATGATTGTTTTAAGGAAATGGTTCCCACTTTCTGGCATTTCCTACACACAGTTTGATGGTTTTTGACGCCATTGTGAGAAAGAATGATCCATTTACTTAGTTTACATAGAATAAAGAAAACCGTGGCTATTATTCCTATTTAGCATGCAATACTTTGATTTTAAAGTGTTCCAAAACTCATGAGAAAATGGAGTTTTATTTGCAGGGCTTTATCTGTTGGATTTCTACGATAATGGTTATGAAATAATGATAGTAAATGTATCGCTGTTCTTCAATTGTTTTCTTTATCATATAAAACTATATAAGTTTACAGTTATTATTTTTTTATTTCAAAACATTTAAAGCCCAATTTTTAAGCTTTGCTTCTAATAAAACAACGAATATAAAAATAAATTTTGATAAGAAATTAAAGTTCGAAATATTTCATTAAACGTTTTCATTCTATAAAACTATTTACATAAGTATTTTAAATATTACCAGAGCTCTCTAAAATTGTATGAACGATTAATGTAATTACTGTGTTATAAAAAGTTATATTTTTAAAATAATGTAAAATATTTTAAGAAAAAATATTTAGCTTAAAAACCACGCCATTTTCAGAACATATGATTAAATGTGTCCCGTAGATTCCATTCCATTTTTCATTAAAAAATTATTAAATTACATTGAAATATTCAAATAATACTTGAATTTTCTGCTTAATAACAGTAAGCATATGAAGTATTAAAGTTTATAATTTAATTTGAATACTTACTTGCGTACTTATACTTAATTTTCTTGCAAGTTAATCAACTTGAGCATAAAATATTTTTAAAAAATCATTCTTAAATACATTTAGCAAACACTATAATAGGAATTTAGAAGAGGAATGATGATAAAGAATATTAAATTAATAATTTTTGGATAAAATAAGGAATTAGTATACTCACATTATATTGACAATTTAATTTCAGAGAAAAGATTTTAAGACAGTAATTTAAATTACTAAACGTCAATTTACGTTACATTAGAGAATTAAATTATTAAAGATAATGCCCATTAATAGGTGTTTAAAGTTGTTATTAAATAAGTAATTATTTTGAAATGAAATTAAATAGTGGCATAATTAAAGATATTTTAGTTGGTTAAATAAATAGTTTTACCAGTAAGTAGAGCAACATAATTCTATATAGTTAGAGCAACTATCTTAAAGTAGGAATTACTTTTTTGGTATTCTGCACTATATAAACAGTTTTTAAAAGCAATGTGTTGTTTATAATACATACCTATTCAAAATTATACATTTAAAATGTGAAGTTTAAAAACTTTAGTAAAAGGATATTAGTAATATATTTATAAAATGTATATGATGTAGTAATATTAAATTTCTGATATTCAATTCAATACATATATTAGTGATCAATTAATTCAGTTATGATATGTAAACTTTTAAAAAGACAAATAAAAATCAATTAGTAATAACATAGTTTATTAAGAATCACAGATTTTAATTTAATTAAATTGAAAAATACTTTTCCATACACATTGAAAATGTGTTTTTTTTTATAGATTTCATTACAATTTGTAACTAAATTTTCGTCTGTACAATAAATTAAATTCTAAACAATATTGAATATTATGAGTACATTAATTTTTAAATTTAGTAATTTGTTCTTAAAAATATGCTTATTACTGGTAATTTTTAATTCAAATCAAATTTATTTTGAATATGGTACATTAAATTATTCCTTTGAACCGTATTGCTTTAAAAACCTATGTTATTCGAAGCATCTATTAATATGGATTTAGTCGTCCACCAATAATGATATATTGTTTTGTTTGACTCATTAAATTTCGATAAATTACATGAAATTCTTTTTTTTGGAACCAATTTCTTTTTTTATTCATTGCTTTTTTTTTTTTAAATCGTGTACTTAGGGTTCTGACTTATCTTTTGAAAATGAACATATGATTTATTTATCTATTTTGAAATAATGTTTCTAACTTAGTGCATATGATAATTTAATTAATGAGCAGTTTCAGAAATAAAGTGATCTATTTGTAAACATATTTACATAATAAAACTATTTATGTAAAAACTATTATTTATCCGATTAAATTTTTTTGAAATTATTTCTTTAAAAAATGAACAATGGTAAAAATGCTTTTATTTTTTTTATTTAAAACTTTACACCTGAAATTAAGGGTTTATTTGAAAATACGGCAAACACTTTCAAAGCTAATACTTTAAAAGAAGTATTAATGCAAGTGTATCTAGTACTTTTAGAAAATTGTATTTAATATTTTCGATAAATGTTCAATTATTATGTATTACTAATTCATCTGTATAAGCAGATGTTAATCAAATAATTCTAGAGATTTCCAGCCAATAAAACATCAGTAAATTTCTTCAATAAATTTTAGCTAAGTAAGCTATTTAAAAAGAATTAATTTAAAAAACTGTGATATACTTTTTAATATTGAATTTATTTTACTTACCAAATTTTTAATTCGATATTTTCTACTACATTTAGTACGCAGAATGATTTTGTCATGATCCCATGTGCAATGTTAAATTCATGAGAACTTGCCAATGTACTACGTACTAACAATAACATTTCAAAAAGCAAAATATTATGCTGGATTTAACAAATACTGAAAAATAATTTTAATTTGTTGTTCTTTGTGAAAGCCTTTATTAAACCGCACCACTTTTAAACTTGAAACAAAAGCAATTTAGCATTTGCATTTTATATTTGCCTGTCTTGTTAGACAGTAACATCTAGACCAAATTCATGAGCCCATGCGTTCTCATGGGGAGAGGGAAGGAAGCAGCTTGTTGAAGTAGTACCGGTAGTTAGAAGTGTGACTTCTCTCCGTGTCTCTGAAGGAGTGTAGTGCCTTCCGCAAGAACTTTCCCGAGCATTTTCTTACTTTGCATTTGCGTATCGTATGGGAGAAAGTCCGGAAAACTCCCAGCAGGTAGTCCGACTGAAGAGGCAAGATGCAGAACATCCCAATCGCCATAGAGCCTCCTCGTCTTTTGAAACAGTGTCAAAGCCATCAGCGAATTGAGCATCAGCCCTAATGCTCACTAGCGGTGCAGGTTAATACTGACAAGGTTAATACATTAGTTATACAATCTTTAGTTAATACAATCTTAATGTTTAATGAATCAAAACATATAGGCTCAAGAAATAGATACATTTGGAACCTAACAACATGGAATGAAAAATAACTATTCATTTACTCAATATGTTGTGATTGTTTTCCGTTTCCAGTCTATTTATCCCGAAACTACTACAAAAGACTCTGTCGTTATCCAAACGCACACAGACAGTCTTGTTACATGACATCCAAGTTTTTTAATCGCAATTCAGAACTTAACTATTAATAGGTATACCTTGGAAGTTCACATATTCATTTCACTCTTCTCCTGTCTGAGAATAGAAGGGGATTCTGAAATGGAAATTTTTGGTACCCTTCCCTGGAAAAATAGAGAAGTTTCGGTCATATAAGTAAAGTTTGTAAAACCAACTTATTATCTATCCACTGTGTCGTTCCGAACTATTACTTTTTTAATGGACTTCTAAATCCATAGAGAAATTGCCACTAGCAGTTTTCGAGAATTTCCTCGAAATTACAAAAGAAACAGAAAAGTGAAAACAAATACTAAGTTTGAGCTTACAATTTAAATAAATAGCTCTTGAAACTTAAGCAAATGTTCTTCTCCATGCCAAGCAAAAAAGAAAAAAAATGACGACGTAAAACTTGACTTTAATACTTTCGTAAAAGTGAAAAAGTGAACTTTGTTGGTAAGATTTAAATTGGAGATTCCCAAGAAACTAAAAAGCAGTCATGGCAACTTATAGGAGAAGAAAAAATTTTACGCTAGAATATTACTTGATATCAAGTTACATTTTTACAAATAGCAGTTCACATATTTTATTCTGACAAGCTAACACGAGTTTGTAGAAAATATGGAAGTTGTTAAAGTTATTTGTCTTTTCTGAAGTTTTGCTAAATTATTTGCAGTTTTAGAATTATGAACATGCAAAAAGAAGAATATGAAACAGAGTAAAACGTCTAAACTGAAAAAAATAATAAATTGAATTAAAGCTGTAAGTTACTGAACAAAAAAAAAAGGAATCTACATAAATTATGAGAGAAATTTACTTTCTGTATTTCAATAAACCATTTTATGGTAATTACTTTAGAATCTTAGGATACTGAGACTTTTTCTAATAATAAAACACAAGGAACCATTTTTTAAAGATTTTTGAAACTAATTTATTTTTACTAAATACTTATAAAGACGATTTGATTGTTTTCTAATTACTGGAAGATGCTGATTACTGCTCATCCCGTTAAATCACTCCAAATGAAAAAAAAAAAAAAATTATTATTCGTAGACATTATTATATTTTGTATCCAATGGCACACTTTATTATCCCCAGGTTTATTACCATTATTTATTCCATCTGTATTATATAATTCTCGTTATGCTTAGTTTAATTACGAAGAACCATATACTATTTTCTTATGTCTATAAGTATTTTTATTTTTTGAGCTCATACAATTCTGTAATTGTAAATATTTATTCTTTATTAATATTATTTTTCCATTTTCCGTTTTTAACTGGTAAGCAATTATATAGCAATGGATACATAAAAGAGGTGTGGTATCAAGTCAAATAAAGTAGAACTTAATAGAACACATTGTTATATATACACAACACATTTGAATTTATTTAACTTAAAATTTAAATTTAATTAAATAGTAATTTTAAATGTGTTTGTGTAGAGTTTATACTTCACTTGCTCAGAGAAAAAAAAATTTACTTTCCTAGTAATTTATTTGTTTTGTACAATTTATTACTAAATACGTATATGCCAAATAGATTATTTCATATATGATAAAAAGTTTCAGAACATATCCTTCTGTGCGCTTTATAGTTGGGTATAATTTTAATTATTTGCTTTTATTTAAACTTTGTTTTAATCTGAATAAAAGTGAAACAAATTTAATTGCCGCTTAAAACGATAAATTTAAATGTTTCTTTCATGTTTTCGTGTTTTATTATGCAACTAAAAATCTAAAATTATTTAAAAAAATATATAATAATTTTATATTATTAATAGTTCAAGACATCTCAATTTCTACTGAAAATTTTAAAGTGATTTTTTTGTGTGTGTGCAGAAAAAGTTGTATTTAAATTGATAATAGCTTTTTTAGAGAAATTTTTTTCATACACAATTGCTACATTTTTAGATTTTATTTCATTATAATAATTTTATATTACACATAAACTAAAACTTTTATCTTATATAGTTCTATAACTTGTGTCGATATTATTGATTAATAAGCGTTTCATTAAATGTGGATACGGAATGTATGCATATGCTACATAAGCTGCTACAAAACACATCAATAGCGAATTTGTATCTGGGCTGTTCTTCACACAATTTATTACTGAGTTATCTCATATATAGATAATTTAATCAGAATTGATATTATATATATATCTTTGCTGAATTGATATTTTTTCTACAAAATCTCCCAAATTAAAATATTTTGTGGTATATTTTTTTACATCTGTGAAAGACTATGTCGTGCTGGGAAGTAAAAATTCAATAAGCCTATTTTATTTAAAATTGCGATCTCTGTTTCCATGTTTTTAATAAACAAGCTATAATAAGCCATCCTCTAAGAGGAAGTAAAGAGCCTTTTAATTAGGAACTCGACGTGTTAATGACAAAGAAAACGTATCAACAAGGTTTACTGCCAAAAAGTAGCACAGTTTGATTAGAAGAGCTTCCTTGGAGGGGAACTTCCGAGGACTACTTCTTCTGGACGGAAGGGCTAAATTGGTCAGCCTAGACAGGAAGCACTTGGGTAAACAGAACTTTTTCGTTGAGCTTGGAAAAGACCAGACACAGTCAACATTCATTGCTGCTGACAGAGAGTTTATTGGAACTCACTCTCTATTCCGACAGAGAAGGTACAGAAAAGAACTTTTACTACAATGGTCTTACAAAAATTGACATATAAATAATTTTTTCACATATAAGTAATTTTACTTACTTGTTTTCAAAATAGACTTTAATTAATAGATAAAGAAAGTTTTTTATGTGGCATTGGAAATTACTAAATACTAAAGATATTATTTTCTGTATCATCCAAGTTAATATATTAATAAAATAATATAACATTGGAATTTCGAAAACAAAATCATTTTTTGATGCCTGAACTAAAACATTCTTCTTTGCTTGCTATATTTTCCAAAAACGCTCCTAAAATAATCACTCCTTTCAGCAAAAATCATTCGAAATAATTCATTGGCTTCCGTGTCACTCTAGGAAATCTTGTTTTTATTTATTTTCAAGCATATCTTTTTTCATTTCTCTAATGTCTATGATGCTAAGAAACATCTAATGTACCAAAATGAACACTAGAAATATGCATTGCATTGAATTACATAAATATTGCATTGAATTTTCAAAATAACAAAATACAATTTTTGAAGTAACAAAAACACATAAAGGGAAGCATAAATAAGCTCTCAGTTTGAATTTTTATTTTCTCTAACTTTTTGTCTGTCCCACCATCTTCATTAAGTACAGTAAACGTAAAAAGGCGTTTTAGGTCTAATACAGTCATAATTCATAGTCATAATACATAGTGTCTCGTTCTGGCATTTCAATGATTTAGCAGATAAATAAATCTATATACTTTTCCACAGACGTGAAAAAGAAAAGAAAACAAAATCTTACACTAGGATTCGTTATTATTTTATATGCATACACGAGTAGACTCATTGTTGCTCAAACCGTTTCCTCTAAAAACAGAAAAAATGGTGAGATTTCTCGCCAGGAAGTCATTTCCTCTAATGTCAAAGTCCTCGACGTGACGGATTTAGGTATAAAAATAGCGCAACCCTATAGTCCTCGTTCAAACTGCAGAATGCGTTTGAACTAACGGAGACCAGTATTAAGCAGCATTTAGGCAAAATATACAAAAAAAAATCACCTTTCTCATAACAGATGATACTCACGGAGGGTATTCCCTCACATTTTGTTAATCACGGTTGGTTACAAATCTCTGCATCAGGACACAAGCATCTAGGATGATGCTTGTGTCCGACTTCATGAAATTTTGAATTAATTGTATGAATTGTCACTTGCTAATTAGGTGAAATAATTATAATAATTTTTTTTGATATCAAATTGTAACTTGATGTAGCAGTTGGATGCTGATCATATCATTCCCTAATTTGGAAGTAAGTTGCAATAGCCATGATACGTTCTCTTCAATTAATAAGGCATTGTAAAAACCAAACACTCATTTTCTTCCAAGATCAATATTATTTAGAAGGCTTTAGAATTATAAAAAGGCTTAAAATAATACCGTGAAAATTTATAGGTAACTTAACAATTTAATTTTTTTGCTAGGTTTATTAAATAGTTAGTTTGAAAGTAGAGAACCTATCACTTCATATGAGTGTTAGTACGAGAATTCGTGTGAAAACAAATTAAACAAAGAAAGGTAAATATTTAAACTTAGAATTTTAAAAATCAGAATAATAGTTGAAAGGTATTCATAAATATACAAATAGCATGGAAGATTTTATTTTTCATGCTTAATTATTTAGTTAAGGTTAGTTTCAATAAAGTATAATTTAATAAACAAACAACAATATTTCATATGAATTGATTATTTTCAACAGTTAGTTAAAAATTAAACAGTATTAATTTTAATGTAATTTTTCATGCTATTAATATTTTATAAAGTATAATGTTTTATAATGTATAATGTTTTTTTTTTTTATATTTTTTATATTTTTCATATTCTTCTTCTATTAAACACGAATAATATTATGAATAAACGTGAAATGCCGCATATTACACAATACTGTTGCATACCTATACACACTGTCATATGTAAATGTCGTATTACACGTACACCATATATAAAGCACGCACGAAAACTTGGAATTCTGTAGGCATTGAATGAAAGATAGCATTACTTATAGTGATATGGGACTTAAACTAATAAAACGCAGAATAAACATGCAAAATAATCTTTTTGAAAAGTTGGCAAACTACTTCCAATTTTTTTCCCTAGACTTTAAACCAAAATATCACTTGAAGCCGGATGAAAAACAAGAAAATTCTCCACAAACACACATAAAAAACACTTTGCTTTCGACCAGATGGTAATAAAATACTACATAGAACTGTGCCTTCACTTATTTTGAATGTATTTCTAAAACGAGAAAAAAAATGGCCCTTTTGAAACTCGAAATCCATTTTCTGACATTTGCAAGAGACCCACGAAAAAAAGAAAGGAAGAAAGTTACAAGGCAAACCGTTTTCGTTTACGAGTATATTCATTCCGTTTCTCAGTTTCCTTTCAGAGCCTAAACGTTTGTATGCAAAGGTGCAATTGAATATTCAGCAGAACCTGGCTTTCCTTTAAAAAAAAAATCACTTTAATGGTATCTTTTTTTTCTTTATAGAAAAATGTAGAATTCTGTGAAGTGAATAGCACACTCGGATGTGATTCGGAGAAGCCAAATCAAATTGAATCGTGCATAAGATAGAAAAACATACAGCAGTATTTGATTGAATGAAATGTTTTGGAAAAAGAAATATGTGGAATTTTTTGAGTAATGTATTAGTACACAGTTAAACGACTAAACTAAAATTTACACTACATTTTTTTATTATATTCAGAAAAAAAGTTTAGTTTGAAAATCAAGGAAATTGATAATTTAGTTTATAGAAACTAGAATCCTTTATAATTCGACATTCATTTGAAGAAGAAAAAAAAAATAATACTTGTAATTAAGTTTATTGTAAAAAAAAAAATAATATATATATATATTATTTTTTCAATAAACTGAAGGGAAAGTATTATATAGATATAATTAAATGGATAAATTTCAGGCCCTATATATATGTAGAGCATGATGGCCCAGTGACTGTCGATCTGCCAGACGGTGCCACGAGTTTTGGGTTCGTGTCCAGGCTGTGCCATGGGTGCTGGTATTTATTCGGAATCTACTTTATACCTTAGGTGCTGGTCTAATATGAGTGTTTGGCGTAGGACAGAAAACCCTACCTGGTACAAAGAAAATGTCTTCTGTCTCGAAATCGGCAAGTAGGCAAGTGCCCAACATGTTGTCAGTGCACCAATGAAGAAGAAGATACTATATGTATTATAAATATTCATGGCTTAAATGCACAATAGTTATTAAGTTTGTTTAATGTTAAGCTCAGTTGATCAAATTTATCTTTAAGTTCAGTTGGTTAATTGGGTGTTGAATTACGTAAGGTAATTTAGGCTGGTTCCTTTTTATGACTAAAAATAATTGTCGGGTTTGCTAAACAGCATCTGATAAAAATGTATTGTGAAATTGAATTTGTTGAACCAGGTTTAATGAGATAAAGTAGGTTACGACATTAAGAGAATATATGACGCCAAGCATTAATTATGTTTAGCATTCGAAAATTATGCTTAGCATTCAAATTATTTATAATTTTATGCTTGCCTCAGAAATTTTATGAATGGCTTGTATTTGTATAACAAACATTCTGTAATAAAAGTTCTTATTTATATAGTCATACAACGTGAACTGTTTATATAATAAGCTCTGATTGGCCATATAGCAGTTCATTTTTCGATTAGATATTCCTCATTGTTTGATGATTGCCTATCACCAGCCATCGTAAGCTTAGATGATTTCTAATTATAGTTGGACTAATCAAGAGAAACTATTGATTAGTTTCTAGTAAACTGTAGTTTTATTATTTTGTTCATCGAAATTGTTACATTTGTTCAACCACGGTAGACATTATTGCAGGCGTATCATGAAATGTAACAAAATTCGTTGTTTTGGAAATGGGCGACATATAACAACATATATATAGATTTCAAATATCTTAAATCAATCGCTATCATGATAATAAGGGTATGCGTAAAAAAATTAAAGCAAAGAAAGATAAGTTTTAAAACTTAGAATTTTAAAAATCAGAGTAATATTTGTGAGGTATTCATAACTATACAAATGGCATGGAAAATTTTATATTTCATGCTTAATTATTTAGATAATGTATATTTCTTAAATAAATTATAATTTTATACACATACAACAATATTTCATATCCAGAGATTATTTTCACCAATGTTAATTAAAAATTAAGTAGTACTAAATTTTAGTGTAATTTTCCTATTATTAATAATTTATAAAGTATAAGTTATAATCTTTCATATTAATAATTTATTAGAAATGTATAGTACTCTAAATAAACAAGAAATGCCATATATTACATAATACTGTGGCATATCTATACACATACTCATACATATACACACATACACATTGTCATATGTAAATGTCATGTTACAAAGCACGTACAAAAACTTCCCGAACTATCTAGGCATTGAATGAAATATAGCATTACTTAAAGTGATATGGGACCTAAACTAGTAAAACGCAGAAGAAACATGCAAAAATAATCTTTTGAAAAGTTGGCAAACTACTTCCAATTTTCTTCCCTAGACTTTAAACCAAAACATCACTTGAAGCTGGAAGAAAAAAAGAAAATTCTCCACAAAACACACAAAAGAACACTTTGCTTTCGACCAGAAGGTAATAAAATACTACGTAGAAATGCGCCTTCACTTATTTTTAAGGTATTTCTAAAACGAGAGAAAAAAAAAAATGGCAGTTTTGAAACTCGAAATCCATTTTCTGACATTTGCAAGAGACCCATGAAAGAAGAAAGACAAAGTAAACCGTTTTCCTTTCCAAGTATATTCCTTTCGTTTTTAGTTTCCTTTCAGAGCCTAAACGTTTGTATGCAAAGGTGGAATTGAATATTCGGCAGAACCTGACTTTCCTTTAAAAAATCACTTTAATGGCATCTATTTTTCCTTTATAAAAAAGCGGATTTCTGTGAAGTGAATCGGAGCAGCCAAATCAAATCGAATCGTGCATAGGATAGAAAAACAGCAGTTACTTTCTAAAAGTATTTGACTCAATGAAATGTTTCGGAATAGGAAATATGAGCACTTTCTTTAATAATGTATTAGTACACAGAATAAACTACTAAATTCTCCTTTAAACTACATTTTTTTTTATGATATTGAGAAAAAAAATGTTAGCTTGAAAATTATGAAATTTTTTATAATTAGTTACTAATTTGAAGAAAAAAATTAATACTTGCAATTAAGTTTGTTTAGAATGTCATTTATATATATATATATATATATATATATATGTCCGATTCGTCGCTCAGGGAAACTTTTCGCCAATAGTGAGCATTAGGGCCGAGATTGTATCCATTGCTTTGCGGCTTTGTTGTAGACACTGTTTCAAAATTTATGAATTTTGGGATGTTCAGGATCTTGCTTCGTGAGTGATTTTGGGGGTATTCTGAGTTTTCTGTCATTCGATATGCAAATACGTGCTAGATTCTCCCGAAAGGCACTGCTCTTCTTCCACTATATGGATGCATCAGAAATACAAAGGTAATCCAAAATTTGTTAATTTTTGCCGAAAAATAAGGTGTATGTTCTGCTAATCGGCTATATGTTAACAATTCGTCCCGAAAATGAATTTGTGGAACCAGCTTTAATGATACAATTAATTTACAATATCGCGTTATTATGTAATATTTTCGAATGCCGAGCATGTTTATGCTTGGCATTAAAATTGTTTTCAGCATTCAAATTATTTTTAATTTTCTGCATGCCTGTGCAATGTTGGGAGCCGCTTGTATTTGTATGACAAACATGCTATAGTAAAGCTCATATTTATTTAACAGGTGGGCTGAACAATTCGTAGGCTAACACATAGATGGCGCTATTAGTATTAAATCCATATGATTTTTAGTTAGCCTTAACCTTCAAAAGACATGTGTATAAATTTGACAGCTCTTGCACTAGTAGTATGGGAGTTGTAGCTTTTTAGTGAAATTATACTATTTTTAGTGTTCATCACGTGCAGTCCACTCGGCTGACTGTCGATTGGACTCCGGTGTAAAATGATGGAGCCATGTTTCATTCATTGTCACATAAAAATTTGGGTTTATTACGATTGAACAGCTCCAAACACTGCTTAGAATCATCCATTCGTTGTTGGTTTTTGGTCGAGTGTGAGCTCTGGCGACACCCACTTTGAACAGAGCTTTCGCATATCCAAATATTCATTCACGATATGTCCAACACGTTCCTTTGATATCTTTATGGTCTCAGCTATCTCAATCAACTTCACTTTACGGTTATCAAAAATTATTTTGTGGACTTTTTGAAGTTTTCGTCTGTAACAGCCTCTTTGGGGCGTCCACTGCGTGCATCGTCCTCGGTGCTCATTTCGCCTCGTTTAAATTTCGCAAACCACTTCTTTACGGTAGATTTTCCTGGTGCAAAGTCCGAATAATGTTTATCAAGATAAGCCTTGGCTTGAATAGTACTTTTTTTTGCCAAAATGAAATGCTTTGTTAATACACGAAATTCCCTTTTTATCCATTTTTTCAAACTAACAAAAGTTGCTTCACTAAAAATTCTATAACTCACATACAAATAGTGCAATAGTTGTCAGATTTATACGTCAAAATTATTATGTCTTTTGAAGGTTAGGGCTAATTAAAAAATCATATTGATTTAATACTATCTGTGTCAGCCTACAAACTTTTCCGCCCACTGTTATATATTCAAATCTCTCCGACTGGCTTGAATGTTAATATAATAGTCCATTTTCTAGATCAGATATGCCATATTGTTTGAGGATTACTTTTCACCTACCATCGAAGGTGTATCTGACTGCTAACATCAATGGTTTTTAGTAAACTGAAGTTTGATTTTTTTTTTGGTCATTGAAATAGTTTCATTTGCATCTCCACGGTAGGCCTTTATTGAACATATATGAGAAAATTGAAAAAAAAAAAAAAAATATATATATATATATACATTGTTGTTTTGGATATGAGCAATAAGTTTCGGAATGCAACAACATACATATTTTTCATATAGCTTACTTCATGTCCTATAATAATTATAACTGTATGAATATGATTATTAATTAGCCAGCACATGTCGCTATATACACAGGGAGTTTCAATTGACACGCGGTTTATTTCACTGACTACGTGTAATTAATATCAGAAGTATATGTTGTTATAATAACAGAATGTGTAATAGATAACATAATTTCTATGAAGTTTTACAATCAAACTATAATTTTTTTCTGTTTATAAATAAAAAAAATATTTAATATTATTTAAAGGAAAACTTCTCAAAATGATTTCATTTTCAAGAGTTTTAAACAAAATAACAATTCTTTTTTTTTATTTCCTTTCTAAACGCACAGAAAAACAACGAAGAGAAGTTATCGCTTCTTGAAAACCGCTTCTTTGCACTTCGCTTACAACATCCCTTCATTTACACTTCCGATGAACGAAGAAATATTTTTTAATTAATTATTTAAAATTAAAAAGCTTCAAAAGTAACATCTGGAACAAATTTGTGCAAGAAAGGAAACGTTTGATTCTTATCTGTTTTTTATGTTATTATGCAATAAAAGACCATTTAAAGGAATCCAAAAATTTTATTCCCCCATTATCGATTGAATTTAAGAAGGTTTTTATTTGCATTTTGAAGCATCTGACCTGAAAGACTTTTTCTGAGAAAACAATTAGAAAAAAAAAAAACTGATATGCATTTGTGCATAATGAAATTACAGAGTATTTTTGAACATGACCCATAAATTATTGGCTTCTTTATAACAAGCGATGCAACACTTATGTATTAGTGTCATTTACGAGAATAATGGGAGGGAAGGAAGTGGTAATGGTTTCTAGAAGGACTTTAATGGCAACTGCCGCCGCATTCTAACATGATGAATCAATTCTCGATCTAAGCGCTCTGTCACAATCTCCAATGATTTGACTTTAGCATGCAATGATTATAACAAGTGATTCGCTACATTTGTATTTTTCACGACAAACATAGCCAATATATTTTAGGTTAGAAAGGTATTAGGCATTCATGCTATTTTTGGTATTCTTTATTAGAAAGTGTAATTTTGAGTTCCAACATTTTTAATTATAATTTGGGTAGTTTAGTTTCTCGTTCAACTGTCATTTTATGCACACATTATTAGGTATTATCATTATCTAATTAGGCCGGGATCTACAGTTTAACGTGGCTTCAGAACTACTCACAGACATCCATTCCACTGCCAGTATTCGAACCGGAAGCCAGTGGTACCAAAGGTCATAGAGCTAGCCAATTTGCCATAAGGCCGCATTTAATTATAAACATTTTAATTTAAAAAAGTCTCTAAGAGAGTGGTTCTCAGATATATTCCTTTTTTCACAAAAAAAAAAAAATAAACAGTACACGAGAATTTTGAAATCTACTTATTAAAGAGGAAAAAATGGAAAGTGATGATAAAATATGTGTGTTCTTTTATGTTACTACATACTTACGTACTTCTTGCAGTAACTTAAGATGTTGTAAATAAGACACATTGAAGATGGAATTTTAAAATAATTAAATAAACCATAGAATCCTTTGAAATATATAAAATCTATTACAAAAGGATACAAAGAAGTCCATAAAATATATATGGAATCGTACCAAAATAGTGTTTCCTAATGCAAAAATTAAAACCTTTTGTTGAATTTCTTCCCTAAAATATGTAGAAAAACTTAATTTAGATGTTCAAATGGATTTTTATTTCACTTAACTTTGCTACCAATTTGTTTGGAAAAATCATATTGTAATTTTTTTAGTTTTAAAAGAAAGTATTCGAGCGTTAAGTGTTTCGTAATCCTGTTTTTATATGCATATAATTCGATTTATTCGTTAGGAATTTAAGTGGATTTCCTTTCACAGAATGGCAACTTCTTTAAAACTGAAAAAAAATCCTTTAGTTTTGTTCTTTTCTGACAATGAAAAGCAGTTTTTTAAACTGGAGTTATTTCTGCATTTGCAAATCTTATTGATGTAGATTAAAATGTCCCTCTTTCTATCTTCAAATAATTTAAACCAATGAAATGTTTTTATTATTATTTTAAGTACACATGAAATTGTGCTGGTGTAAATTCTATTATGTCTCTATGACGTGGAACTTACAAATGAAATAGATTTTGTAGAACAATGGACAGATATCTGTGTATCACAAAAAGCAAACTGCTCGAACATTTAGGAAAACCCTGAATAACTCATTACTTATTTCCTTTGATGAAAATCATGAAGTAGTACCATAAAATAATCGGAAGATAATATAATTTTCAGCTAAAATCAAATTGGTTGTTGAATTATCGAGCCTATCACGTGAGCTGCCGCAGGTAAGAAATTAATTAATAAATATATTTTATTACAATTCATGCATTCTAATATTTATGTGAAATGGAATTGGATGATTATCGTACAATATTGTGACTACTTCCGCTTCATCATTAGCTGTGGTTATTGAATCAGGAATCGGTTGTGATTAGTATATTTCTGTGGTAATTTGGGTTGTTGTAATAATAAATGTACTGTTGCTTTATTAATAGTGGTGGTTATTCCACGAATCAGCTGTAATTAAGATACTTCTGTGGTGAATTTTGTTCTTATAATATAGTGACTAATGTTTTCATTATTAGTTGTGGTTATAAAACTATGAATAACTGTGGCTAACAAATCTCTGTGGAGTATTTTGATGGATACTTTTGTATCTTAAAGTTCACTGCGGTTTTAGAACATTTATATAAAGAGTATATTAAATTAGTATACATAATGTATTATTCCATAAATATGAATAAATTAGAAATGGGTAATTTTTTACAAAGCAATATATTATAGTGGTATTAAATATCTAATGCTTTTTGCAATGGAATGTTTTATTTAAAACGAAATTGATTTCAACTACTATTTGCTTGTAAATATTTTGTTTTCAGGATCAATATTTTATAAAAATTAGCTATTGGTATGAGAAGGCTAATTGTAAATTTGTTCTAATGATGCGCATACGGACTATTAGGAAAATAAACACGTACACAAAACATTTTATATTTTATCGCAAACGAAATAAAATGGCATTGATTTATTATAGCAAACATCAATTAAGAATTTTTAGACATGAATGTAAAAAAATTTAATTATTTTACTCAACATTTTTACTCCAGGGCATTATGAAATTTGAAAAAAAAAAATTCAATAGCATTTAAGAAATTAATGCAACATGTCCAAATTATTTATCTGTTTTTATTTTATTATAATTTCCTATTTTTTATAATATATGCAAAATTTAAGTTTCTTTTCGTGTGTGTAACCTGCGGGCAAGATTAGGTGAGTACATGTGCACAGCGATATTCACAAGTCTGTGCAGAACTATTGGCTAGACAACACAAATTTTTAAATAAAATAACTAAGTTAGACTAAACTTTGTTTATGGACTTAGTTTCCTATGAAAGAAAAACATTACTTGCAAAGTGCATAATTTAAAACACATTTTTGTCCCAATATCTACTTTTTTTTTTTAGTTCAATATGCCTTCAAGGTTCATATTTCTAAGAAGTGGAGTTTTCTTCTTGTTTGCATTGAACGCTGTTCATCGGAGAAGCTATTTTTATATTTTTTTCAAACAAGAAAATGTCCTTCCTTAGAGAAAGAAGCATCGCCTTTTTTTTTGATGAAGTGCTTTTAAACCGGTACCGAAAAATCGAATCCGTTCAATTTATTCCACAAGGGTAAAAGATGAGTAAATGATATGGGAAATGCAGTTTTAAAAACGAGGCATTTATATTGAGGAAACGAAAACTAAAATATCGGCTATAGAAGATTCAGCGTATAAAAAGAATATTGACTTCTTGTCGTTTTTATATGTATTTTACAAGTTTAAACACCAGTTTAAAACTGAGTATTTTACCTTTATTGGTTAAACTCAGCATCTATAATGGATAGTAATGTAAAATATATCAATCTTTTATGATGTTTATAATTTAAAGAAAGGAGATATAAAATTTATTTTTCTTTAGAAATAATATTCGAAAGGTAGTTCACTCATTTTTATCTAACAAAGCCTTTTGCATTGTCTACATTAAAGTTATAAAAATATTTCCTATTTATATTTTTTTACAATAAAGATATTGTGTTCTAAATAGTATACTATGAAACATCATTGCAATATGTAAAATCATTAGAAAATAGAAGCTATTTCATTTGAGACGGGTTTTCATAAATGTTGCTACCTACGTCCTTTTGGACCTTTGCCCAAATTTTCTCAAATTGCCACTTATCATAGAAACAAAAAGAACACATTAACAAATCAAAATTACGAAAGGAAAATACCAGATATTTCTAACGAAAACGTCCAAAAGTACTTAAAAACAGTTAAGAATAAGTTAAATGTCCTAAGGTTAAAAATTGAAGAGCTGGCAGGACCATTATAAAAGTCGTGTGATTAGGACATGTTTTCTCTGGCCCTCCTGTAAAGAGTACACATAATCATTCTGTTGTAAATTATGAGTCCAAACAAGCAAACAAGCAATTCGAGCAAACAAGTAGATGTGCCGTATTCATACTGTTTGTCTTAAATAAATCACATATATCAGAGTTCATAACCACTATTTTGGCCATATATTTTTTCCTTCTTCTTTTTTTATTCCATATCTTTTCATTTTTTAATGTTCATTTTGATGTTCTCAAACTTTTCATATATTTAATTTTCTCAAACTTTTATAGTTATTGCTTTCATACTCTTCATATTTTTAATGTTCTCAAACACTTCATAAGGTTTCCATACTTTTCATATGTTTAGTTTTCTCAACTTTTCACAATGCTAATGTTATCATATTACTGGTGGAAATAAAGGCAGTTAATGGTGTTAACCTTTTATGTTAATATAAATCGATATTTAATTTTAACGTTCCATAATTTTCTAAGTATAGATTAGGTTATGTAGATTTCCGTAGCAGGTAGGGATACTTGACATTTAAAGTGCATGCGTTTAATCCGCAAACTGTTTCTCATTTGAAAGATGTCATCAGACTACAGGTTATTATTATCAGATACTGTTCACCATCCACCGCATGCAAAGTGTCATCGTGTGTGAAGGATGTCACGTGGAAAATTTGTGAAACATGTTGAAATATATTGCTTTCTTTTGCTTTCTCTGTAATTATTGGTTATTTTCACTTCTTAATTGGATTAATAAGTGAATTATTGGAAGGATGTTTATTTTTCTGCTTAGTCAGTCTCGGGCCGGAGAATTTCGTGATACAAGAACCGCTATTTGAAATTTTCGATAACGTGGCATTGTAACTATAACTGTTAGAGTTCCTGTACTATTTTGCATATGATTCTTGAGCTCACACCTCCAAATATTTAAAAATCAATATTGCATTCAGTTTCTGTGATAGCTATATCTACTGATAAAGTTTATTTATTTTTTTATTTTTATGAATAACCTGTATATTTACTCTCGACTTAAATCAATCTCACCTAAAAACTTTCATTTAAAAAAACACATTGCACAAAATTATTACATTTGATCCTTTTTTTCATTATTACTTTCGACATTTTCTTTGATCTGCTTTTATGTATTTCTTTGCTAGTTTTATTTAGTTGTGATTGCTACAAACTTCACCTATGATTTACCTTCATAGTTGTGGTTTTTGCCACAATATGATTTATATCTCTATAATATAAAAAAAAATTGTAAATTTCTTTATCTATTTTTTATGAAAAAGCGATAAACAGGGTGATACAAAACGCAGTAAAATAATTGAACTGCAACTAAATTCAACCGGATCTAAAATTAAGGCCGCATTTAGCGTCGGTAAAACCGCTCAAAGGAACCTGATTCTTCATTTCATCAACTGGAGTTGAATGTTAATTTTCGTCTGCTGCTATTCATATTGCTAATTTCCATATCATATTATTTTTATTTAATTATTAATATCAAATATTTATAAATTTTATCATATTTATAGAGATACTTTAAAAAAGAAGAAACTTTAAGAAAAATAAAATGATTTAAAAGCCAAGCCATTTTCAAATTAAATGTGTGCCTTAGAGTATATTTCATTTTTTATTAAAAAAATTGTGAAATTAGACTGAAGAATTGGAAGTAATATATCTATTTTCTGCTAATTAATATTAAGGATATGAAGTACTGAAATTTATAATTCAAATTGAATACTTATGCTACAAGATAAGCAACTTGAGCATAGAGTGTTTTAAAAAATTACACGACTTTTAACATTCTCAAATGCACTTTAACGAACACTATAATAGGAATTTAGATCAGGAATAATTATACAGAATCTTAATTTAAAAGATAATTGGATAAAATTAATAAATTAGTCTACTTTGTTTAATAGATAACTTAATTTCAGGGAAGTAACTGTAAGACACTGATTTAAATTTCTAACCGTCAATTTAGATTACATTAGAGAATTAAATTATTAAAGACAATACCAACTAATAGGTATTGAAATTTATCATTGAATACGTAATTATTTTGAAATAGAATTAAGGAGAATTATAATAAATGATATTGAAAATGATTAAATAAAAAGTTTTAAATAGTAAATAGAGCAACATTATTCTACATAATTACATAATTAGAACAGTTATCTTGAAGTAGGAATTAAATTTTTGATTTCTGAACTGTTACTTATAATACATACCTATTCAAAATTGTAAATTTAAAATTTTAAGTTTAACAACTTTAGTAAAGTATAATAGTAATACAATTATAATATTTTAAGGTATCGTAATATTACTTTTATGATAATCAATTCAATATATATATATTATCGGTAAATTAATTCAATTATAAAATTTAACCTTTTAAAAAGAAAAAGGAAAACAATTCATAATAATATAGTTTAGTAAGAATCAAACATTTTAATTTAATAGAATTGAAAAACATATTTTCATATATTTTAGATTTAATTATAATTTGTAACTAAATTTCGTCGGTACAATAAATTAAATTCTAAAATATATTGAATATTATGAATACATTATTTTTATATTTAGTAATTTTTCTTAAAAATTTGATCATTACTAGTAATTTTTAATTCAAATACTTATTTAGTTTGAATATGGTTTATTAAATTAATTCTTTGAACTGTAATTGTTTAAAAAACCTATTTTATTAAAAGCATCAATTAATATAGTTTTAGTCATCCACCAACAATAATATATTGTTTTGTTTGACTCATTAAATTTCGAAAAACTACACGAAATTATTTTTGGAAACTTTGATATTCATTGTAAATCATGCTTTTTTACATCGAAAAGCTTTTCTATTATTTCATGCTTTTTTTTAATCCTTAACTTAGGATTCTGACATATCCTTTGAAAATGAACATATGATTTATTTATCTATGATAATTTAATTAAGGAGGTTCCCTTTTTTTATCCTTTTATAAAAGTGATAGATTTGTAACCATATTTACATAATAATCGATAAATCATATGAAAACTATTATTAATCCTGCTGGAATTTTTTTTTAAATTATGTTATTTTTCTAAAGAATGAACAATGATAATTTTTTTATTATTTTACATTTATTTAAAAATTATCATCTAAAATTATTCGTTAATTTGAAAATATGACAAAAACTTTCAAAAGCTAATACTTTAAGTGCTAAGATAAATAAATGTATCTAGTACTTTTTACAAAATTGTGTTTAATATTTTTGATAAATGTTTAATTATTATGAATTAATAATTCATTTATATAAACAGATGTTACAGCAAGAATTCTAGAGATTTCCATTAAATAAAAACCAGTAAATTTCTTCCGTAAATTAAAAAAAAAAAACCAAGTAAGACATTTAAAAGCAAGGAATGCACTATACTTCTTTAAATTGAATTATTTTACTTACCAAATTTTTAATGCGATATTTTCTAATACATTTAGTACATAGAATCATTTTTATGCCACGATCTTAAGTGCAGTGTTAAATTCACCAGAACTTGCCAATATACTACGTACTAATAATAACATCTCAAAAAGTAAAAAATTATGCTGTATATAACAAATACTGATAAACAATTTTGATTTGTTGTCCTTTGTGAAAACATTTATTACACCTCACCGCTTTGAAATCTGAAACAAAACCAACTTTGCATTTGCGTTTTATATTTGCCTGTCTTGGTAGACAGTAACAGTGCATTCTCATGGAAGGAGGTAAGGGGAGGCAGTTTCGGTTGTGATGGAATGTCCGTAGGTAGAACTCTGACTTGGCTCAAACGTCGCTAAAGAAGAAGGGCAGTGCTTTTCGAGACGACTTTTAAGGGGAATACTCTGCATTTGCGTATCGTATGGGAGAAAGTCCGGAAAACTCCCAGCAAGTAGTCCGACTGAAGATGCAAGATGCTGAACATCCTAAAGAGCCTCCTCGTCTTTTGAAACATTGTCTACAACAAAGCCATCAGCGGATTGAGCCTGAGCCCTAATGCGCATTAGCGGTGCACGTTAACACTGAGCACGTTACTACATTAGATGATCTTAATGGCAAATGAATCAAAATGTATAAAGAAATGCATACATTTGGAACCTAACAACATGGAAAGAGAGATAACTACTCACTTACCCAATATGTTCTAATTGTTTTCCATTAGCTGGCTCTTTATTCTGAGACACTATGACAGACTCAGTGTTATCCAAGTGCACACCCGAAGTCTTGATACAATCCAAATTTTTTAATCACAATTTACAACTTAATTATTAATAAAGATATCTGGGAAATTCGAATATTCATTTCATTCTCCTCTTTCCTGAGAATGGAAGGATATTCTGGAATGCCAATTTATGGTACCTCTATCTGGCATAAGCATGGAAGTTTCGGTCATGTAAGTCTATAAGCCAACGTATTATCTATCCAAAGAACCATCAGCTTTTTAATGGACTTCTGAAACCGTAGAGAAATTTCCACTCTCAGTTCTCGAGAATTTCCTCGAAATTTCAAAGAAACAGAAAAGGTGAAAACAAATACTAAGTTTCGGCTTACATTTTAGATAAACAGTCTGGAATCAGAAACAAGAATTGTTCTTCATGCCATCCGAAAAAAATAACGTCGTAAAACTTGACTTTAATACTTTCTTAAAAGTGAAGAAGTGAAATTTGTTGGTAAGATTTAAATTGGAGATTCCCAAACTAAAAAGCAATCATGGCAACTTATGGGAGAAGAACATTACTTGAAATGTAACTTTATGTCAAGAACATTACTTGACATAAAAAGTTACATTTTACAAATAGCAGCTCATTATTCTGACAAGCCAACACGAGTTTGTGGGAAATATCGAAACTTCTAATGTTTATTTGTCTTTTCTGAAGTTTTGCTAAATAGCTTGCAGTTTTGGAATTATGAACATGCAAGAAGGAGAAAAACAATATTAAACTGTCTAACTGTAAAGTGTAGTAAAATTTCTAAACTGAAAAGATGTTAAATTGAATTAAATTAGAAGTTATTAAACAAAAAGTCAGAAGTCCACATAAATTATAAGAATTTTTTTTTTCAGTATTTGAATAAACAATTTTATGATTACTTTAAATTTTTTTGATATTGAAACTCTTCTGATATTGAACATAACGAACCATTTTTATTGAGAAAAAAAAATTTTGAAACAAATTTATTTTTATTAAATGCTTATAAAGACGTTTTGATAGTTTTCTAATTACTGGCAAATGCTGCTGTTTATTACTCATGCCATTCTATCACCCGAACAAAAATATTATTATTCGTAGAATAAAAGCCATCACTATATTTTGTATTCAATGTCATACTTTGTTTTTACCCCAGGTTTATTAACATTATTGATTTCTCCTGTATTCTATACTTCTCGTTTTGTTTAAGTTAGTTACAAAGAATGAGATCGTATTATTTTATGTCTATATTTTCATTTATTGAGCTCATACAATTCTGTAATTTCTGTATTTTTTATTAATATTATTTTTCCATTCTCCGCCTTTTAACTGGTAAGCAATTATATAGCAATGGATACATAAAAAGAGGTGTGTAGTGTAGAGAGAGTCAAATAAAGTAGAATTTAATAGAATAGAATTAATTATTATTCGTAGAATGAAAGCCATCACTATATTTTTGTATTCAATGTCATACTTTGTTTTTCCCAGGTACCCATACTTTTTTTTGCTATAGCTATTAAAGTTTATTTTGTTATATATACACAACACGATTGAATTTATTTATCTTAACATTTAAATTTAATTAAATAGTCATTTAAAATATATTTGTTTGTGTAGAGTTTATACTTCACTTGCCCCAGAGACAAATATTTAATTTCGTAATAATTTATTTCTTTTGTACAATTTATTACTGAATACGTATATGCCAAATAGATTATTTCATATATGATAACTATTTTTTTTAGAACATATCCTTCTGTGTGCTTTATAGCTGGGTATAATTTTAACTATTTGCTTTTATTTAAACTCTGTTCTAATCTGAATAAAAGTGAAACAAATTTATTTACAGCTTAAAACGATAAATTGAAATGTTTCTTTCATGTATTTGTTTTCGAGTTTTATTATACAAACTAAAAACTAAAATTATTAAAATAAAAAAAAAAATAATAATTTTATATTAACAATAGTTCAAGACATCTCACAATTTCTACTGACAATTTTAAAATGTTTCTGTGTGTGTGTGCTGAAAAGTTGTATTTAAATTCATAATAGCTATTTTTAGAGAATTTTTTTTTTCATACACAATTGCTACATTTTTAGATTTTATTGTATTATAATAATTTTATATTACACATAAACTAATTTATCTTATATAGTTCAATTACTTGTGTCGATATTATTGTTAAAAGCATTTCATTAAATGTTGGCACGGAATGTATGCATATGCTACATATGATGCTACAAAACACACCAATAGCGAATTTGAACCTGGACTCTTTCTTCACGCAATTTATCACTGAGTGAACGCATGTTATCACATGTATAGGTAATTTAATCTGAATTGATATTATATATATATCTTTTTGCTGAATTGATATTTTTTTCTACAAAATCTCCAAATTAAAATATTTTGTGGTATATTTTTTACATCTGTGAAAGACTAAGTCGTACATGAGAGTAAAAATTCAATAAGCCTATTTTAATTAAAATTGCGATCTCTATTCCCATGCTTTTAATAAACAAGCCCTAATACGCCATCCCCCCTAAACGAAAGTAAAGAGCCATCTAATTAGGAACTAGACGTGTTAATGACGAAGAAAACGTATCAGCAAGGTTTACTGCCAAAGTATCAGAGTTTGATTAGAAGAGCTTCCTTGAAAGGCGTTTCTAAGAACTGCTTCTACTGGACGGAAGGAGTAAATTGGTCAGCCAAGACAGGAAGCACTAGAGTAAACAGACTTTCTTCTTTGAGCGTGGAAAAGACCAGACACAGTCAATATTAATTGCTGCTGAGAGATTATATTAGAACTCACTAAGTATTCCTACCGAAAATGTACAGAAATGAATTTTTACTATAATGGATATACAAACAAATAGCTTATAAATATTTTTCCTATGTGCAAGTAATTTTTATTTGTTTGTTTTTCAAAATAGGGTGTAATTTATAGATAAACAAAAAATTGTTTTGTTTATTCATTTTATGCTTATATTTCATCGGAAATTCTTAAAAATTAATATTATTTTCTGTATCATCCAGGCTAAGGTATTAATAAAATAACACAAATTAATAATTTCGAAAACAAAATCATTTTTTGATGCCTGAGCTAAAATTTCATTCTGCATATTCTTTTTGTTTTGTTTTTCTTTCCAAAAACATTACTTAAATGGTCACTCCTTTCAACAGAAACAAGTCGAAATTCTTCGTTGGCTTACGTGTCCCTCTATGTATATTTTGAATTTATTTTTCTTCTCGCATGTCTGATACATTTCCTTGATGATGAAACGCAACACTGTAAGCCTTTTTCAAACTGCAGAAAGAGTTCAAATTATCGGAAGACGAATATTAAACAGCATTCAGGCAACAAATTTAGGCAGCAAAAATCATATTTCTAATATCTGACGTATTCCTTCACATTTTATTAATCGGGGGTTTGTTACAATTCGCTCCATCTGGGATCGGGTTTGTGACCACTTCAAGAAATTTTCAATTTACTTTGTGATCACTTGCTTGTTTATGGGGTAAAAATAATTATAATTAATTTTTTTGATGTCAAATTACAACGTGATGTAGTAGTTGGATGCTGATCATATCAATCTCCAATTTGCAAGTAAGTTGCAATGGCCACGAGACTTCTCTTCCAAGATCAATATTATTTAGAAACCTTTAAGCAAAAAAAAATTTTCCAAACAAGACCTTGAAAATTTATAAGAAACTTAACAATTTATTTTTCCTAAGTTTATAAACTAGTTAGTTAAGCTGACGACATATCACCTCATACGAGTGCTAATATGTGAATTAAAGTAAAGGAAGACAAGTTTTAAAACTTAGAATTTTAAAAATCAGAATAATATTTGTGAGGCATTCATAACTATACAAATGAAGTGAAAAATTTTATATTTCATGTTTTATTTATTTAGATATCGTATTTCTTTAAACAAAATTATTTACGAACAACAATATTTCGTATACATCCATTATTTTTACGTATGTTAGCTAAAGATTAATCCGTACCAACTTTTAATGAACTATTTAAATTTTAATATTAAAAAATAGAAACGAATACTACTGTAAATAAACAAGAAATGCCATATAATACATAGTACTGTTGCATACATATACACATACATACACACTGCCATATGTAAATGCCATAATACATAACATGTAGGAAAAGCTTCCCGAATTCTCTAGGCATTGAATGAAACATGGCAATACTTAAAGTGATATGGGACTTAAACTAATAAAAAGCAGAAGAAACATGCGAAATAATCTTTTTGAAAAGTTGGCAAACTACTTCCGATTTTTTTTCCTAGACTTTAAACCAAAACATCACTTGAAACCGGAAGAAACAAAGAACATTCTCCACAAACTTTGCTTTCGACCAGAAGGTAATAAAATACTGCATAGAACTGCGCCTTCACTTATTTTTAAGGTATTTCTAAAATGAGAGGAAAAAAAAGGGCAGTTTCGAAACTCGAAATCCATTTTCTTACATTTGCAAGGGACCCATGAAAAAGAAAGGAAGAAAGTTACGAAGCAAACCGTTTTCGTTTCCGAGTATATGCATTCCGTTTCTCAGTTTCCTTTCAGAGCTTAAACGTTTGTATGCAAAAGAGGGAATTGAATATTCAGCAGAACCTGCCTTTCCTTCCTTAAAAAATCATCTTAATGGTATCTATTTTTCTTCATAAAAAAAAGCAGAATTCTGTGAAGTGAATGGTATGCATACTTGATGTGATTCGGAGCAGCCAAATCAAATCGAATCGTGCATAGAATAGAAAAGCAGTAGTTACTTTCTAAAAGTATTTGATTGAATGAAATGTATTGGAAAAAGAAATATGTGGAATTTTTTGAATAATGTATTATTACACAGATAAACTACTAAATTTTCCTTTAAACTGCATTTTTTTATGATTTTGAGAAAAATGATTGCTGTTAAGTTTATTTAGTATGATTTATATGTATATATATATATTCCTGACTCGTGACGCAATGGAAATAAATTGTTGTAGACGCTATTTCCAAAAACGTGGAGACTCGTTGGTATCTTGTCCCTTAAATCAGACTGTTTTGAGGTAGTTTTCTGGGTTTTCTCCTGATGATATTCAAATGCATGATATGTCCCTCTTGAAGTCCACTCATAAAGCATCCCCCCCTTTCCTTCTTCAGTGACAGAGCCAAGTTAGACCTCTACGATACTTTTATCACAACAGAAGATGCTCCCCTACCCTTCTTCCATGACAATACACGGGTTCATGGATTTTGTCTAAATATTGCTATCAACCTAATTGGATACCAAACAATAAATTATAATGTATATCTTTTAAATAATAAGTAATTTAATAAACAAACAACAATATTTCATATACATGGGTTATTTTCACCAATGTTAGTTCAATATTAATCAGTACGAACTTTTAATATGTTTATATTTTTATTATTAAAATAGACACGAATGATGCTATAAATAAACAAGAAATGTCATAGAATACATAAAACCCTTACATACATAGGCACATACATATGAACACATATACATTGTCGTAAATAAAGGCTACGTAACATATATGCAAAAACCTCCCGAATTCTCTAGGCATTGAATGAAGGATAGCATTACTTAAAGTGATATGGTACTTAAACTAATAAAACGCGAAAGAAACATGCAAAACCAACTTTTTGAAAGTTAGCAAACTACTTCCAATTCTTTTCCCTAGACTTTAAACCAAAACATCACTTGCAGCCGGAGGAAAAACAAAAAACACACAAAAACACTTTTGCACAAACCACACTTTGCCTTCGACCAGAAGGTAATATCATAGAACTACATAGAACTGCGCCTTCACTTATTTTTAAGGTATTTCTAAAAAAGAGAAAAAAATGGCAGTTTTGAAATTGAAATCCATTTTCTGACATTGGCAAGAGACCCACGAAAAAGAAAGTTACAAAAACAAACCGTTTTCGTTTCCGAGTATATTCATTCCGTTTCTCAGTTTCCTTTCAGAGTCTAAACGTTCGTATGCAAAGGTGGAATTGAATATTCAGCAGAACCTGCCTTTCCTTTTAAAAATCTTAATGGTATCTATTTTTTCCTTTATAAAAAAGCAGAATTCTGTGAAGTGAATAGCACACTCGTATACGAATCGGAGCAACCAAATCAAATCGAATCGTGCATAGGATGGAAAAACAGCAGTTACTTTCTAAAAGTATTTGACTGAATGAAATGTTTCGGAAAAGAAATATGAGCATATATATATATATATATTTATATATATATATATATGGCCGATTTGTGGATTTGTGGCTCGGTGGCAACGTGCGCGGCTGGTGAACCTTAGGGCGGATGTTCCATCAGCTAGCGGCTTTGTTGTAGAAAATGTTTAAAAAATGAGGAGATTCGGTGACTGTTGAGATGTTCAGCATCTTGCATCGTTAATCGATTTTCTGTTGGAAGTAATCTGAATTTTCTCCCATTCGATATGGAAATACGAGGTAGATCCTCCCGAAAGGCACTGCTTTGCCTCTTCAGCGTCACGGATACAAGTCAAACTGCTACCTACGGTGTCTCCATCACAACAGAAGCTGTCCCTTTTTCCCTCCATCCATGAGTAGGCTACTCATGGGATCTCCGTCCGCACTGCAGGACACTCATGATTAGTAACAGTAATATATATGCATAATTTATAATCTAGAAAATATAAATTTATAATCTTACTTTAATAAAGTATGGAAAGGGACAACAACAGTTAAATTTTATAATTTAATGTTTACGTCAGTTTGTTAATTGGGTTTTGAATTACATAAGGTAATCCAAAATTGGTTTTTTTTCTGAAGAAAAATAATTGTCGATTCTGCTAACCAGCTTTCTGGTAACAATTCCAACTGAAATTGAATTTGTGGTACCAACTTTAATGATACAAGTAAGTTACGATATCAAGTTATTATGTAAAATTTTCTGCTTGCTTCTGCAATTTTGTAAGCCGCTTATATTTGTGTAACAAACATGCTGTAGTAAATCTTTTATTTATTTATATACCAATTTTCTCAGACTGGCTTGAATGTTCATATAACAGTTCATTTTCTAGATCAGATATACCACATTGTTTGATGATTACCTTTCACCTACCATCGAAGGTGTATCTGACTCCTAACATCAATAGTTTTTAGTAAACTATAGTCTGATTTTTTTGTTCATTGCAATAGTTACATTTTTCTCTCCAAGGAGATATTTATTGAACATATATGAGAAAATTGAAAAACAATATATATATATATATATATTATTGTTTTGGAAATGAGCAACGCGTTTTGAATGCAATAACGTATATATTTTCATATAGCTTAAATCATGTCCTATCATAATTATATCTGTATGAATATATTTTATTAATTAGCCAGTACATGCCGTTATATACACATGGAGTTTGGTATTGACACGTGGCTTATTTGACTGACTACGTGCAATTGATATCAGAAGTATATGTTGTTATATTAAAGGAATGTGTAATAGAAAACATAATTTCTATGAAGTTTTACCATAAAACTATAATTTCTTTCTGTCTATAAATAAAAAAAATATTTAATAATATTCAAAGGGAAACTTCTCAAAAGGATTTCTTTTTCAAATGTTTAGTATAAAATAAAATCTTCAAAATTCAATCTTCTTATTTTACACTTCCTTGAAAGAAGCATTATTTTTTAAATTAATCTTTTCAAAATTAAAAAGCTTGAAGAGGAACATCTGGCAAAATTTTCTGTAAGGAAGAAATATATACATGTTAGAATACTGTTTTTTCCAGTGATATTATTCATTGAAAAACTATCAGATCATTTAAAGAAAGCAATAAATTTTATTCCTACCATCATGATTCAATTTAAGAATGTGTTTTTGTAGTTTTTGAGACACCTGACCTGGAAATTTTTCTGAGAAAAGGATGCAAAAAAAAGTCCAGAAGATGTACAAGGAATCGTAGCAAAAATAGTGTTTTATGATGCATAAACAGAAACATTTTGTAGAATTACTTTCCTGAAACATGCTTAATTCATGTGTTCAAATTAATTTTTATTTCACTTAATCTTGCTACCAATTTGTTTTGAAAAATCAATTAAATGGAATTTTTTTAAGTTTTGAAAGAAGTATTCGAGCGTAAAGCGTTTCGTACCCTGTTTTTATAAGCATATAATTCGATTTATTTGCTAGGAATTTAAATGGATTTCTTTTTCACGGAATGGCAACTTCTTTAACTTTGGAAAAAAATCTTTTCTTTTTGTTCTTTTATGACAATGAAAATCTGTTTTGAATTTCTGTTACTCTGCATTCGTAAATCTTACAGATGCAGATTTAAATGTCTCTCTTTCTGTTTCAAATAATTTAAACCAATAAAATGCATTTGTGATTATTATAAGTGAACACGAAGTTGTCCTGGTATGAATTCCGTTACTTTGCCAAGATACGGAACTAACACACACAAAAAAAAACAAACAGATTTTGTAAAACGATGTACAGATATGTGTGCATCACAAAAAGAAAAATGTTCGAACATTTATGAAAACCTGAAATCACACTTGAAAACTCATTATTGATAAAATTCATGAAGAGTAGTATCATCAAATAATGGAAAGAAAACATGATTTTCAGTTAACATCAAACTGGTTGTTGAATTAATGAGATTATCACGTGAGCTACCGCAGGTAAGAAATTATTGATATATTATTACAATTCATGTATTTTAATATTCCTGTGAATATTGAATTGGATGATTATCTTATATTTTTGTGACTACTTTTGCTTCGAGATTGGTTGTGGTTATTGAATCAGGAAAGGGTTGTGGTTAGCATATTCCTGTGGTAATTTGGGTTGTTGTAATAATAAAAATGTGCTGTTGCTTTATTAATGATTGACGTTATTAATTCTCGAATCAGTTGTAACTAAGATAATTCTGTGGAGAATTTTGTTGGCCTTATAATATTGCTAGGAAATATTATAGGAAATATATAGGCCTTATAATATTGCTAGGCTAGGAAATCTCCGTGGATAATTTTGAGGGACACTTTGTTTGATAAGTTTACTGCGGGTTTAGAACATTTATATAAAAGAGTATATTAAATTAGTATACATAATGTACTATTTATTCTAATAATAATCCATAAAAATGCAATGAATAAATTAGAAATGGGTAATTGTTTTCAAAGCAATATATTATAGTGGTATTAAATATCTTGTACTTTTGCAATGAAATGGAATTTTATTTAAAAACGAAATTGATTTCAACTACTATTTGTTTGCAAATATTTTGTTTTCAGCGTTAAACCTTTATAAAAATTAGCTATTATGTTGAAAAGGTTAAATGTAAATTTATTATGATGCGCATACGAACTGTTAGGAAAATAAACACATACACAAAACATTTTATATTTTATCGCAAACGAAACAAAATGGCATTGATTATTATAGTAAACGCCAATTAAGAATTTTTAGACATGAATGGAAAAAAAAAAATTAATTATTTCACTCATAATTTTTACTCCAGGGCAATATGAAATTTGAAAAAAAAAAAAAAAAAATACTATAGCACGTATGAAATTAATGTAACATGGCCAAATTATTTATCTGTTTTTATTTTATTATAATTTCTATTTTTTATAATATATGCAAAATTTAAGTTTGCTTTCGTGTGTAACCTGCGGGCAAGATTAGGCGAGTACATGTACACAGCGATATTCACAAGTCTGTGCAAAATTAATGGCTAGACAACACAAATTTTTAAATAAAATAACTAAGTTAAACTAAACTTTGTTTATGGACTTAGTTTCCTACGAAAGAAAAACATTTCTTGCAAAGTGCATAATTTAAAACACATTTTTGTTCCAATATCTACTTTTTTTTAGTTCAATATGCCTTCAAGGTTCATATTTCTATGAAGCTGAATTTTCTTCTTGTTTGCATTGAACGCTTTCCATCGGAGAAGCTATTTTTATATTTTTTTCAAACAAGAAAATGTCCTTCCTTAGAGAAAGAAGCATCGCGTTTTTTGATGAAGTGCATTTAAACCGGTATCGAAAAATCGAATCCGTTCAATTTATTCCACAAGAGTAAAAGATGAGTAAATGATATGTGAAATGCAGTTTTAAAAGCGAAGCATTTATATTGGATGAAACGAAAACTAAAATATCGGATAAGGGATATAGAAGATTCAGTGTATAAAAGAATATTGACTCTTCGTCGTTTTTATATTTATTTCACAAGTTTAAAAAGCCAGTTTAAAATTGGGTATTTTACTTTATTGGTTGGACTCAACGCCTCAAACGAATAGTAATACAACTTATATGGATCTGTTATGATATTTATAATTTAAAGAAATATAAGTTTTTATTTTTATTTTTAGAAATAATATATTTAAAAGGTGGTTCATTCATTTTTATCTAACAAAGCCTTGCATTATCTACATTAGAGTAAAGAAATATTTCCTATATATATATTTTTACTTTAAAATCATTGTGTTTTAAATAATATAATATAAAAAATCGTTACAATATGAACAATTGTTTAACAAGAGTTATTTTTTGAGTGGAGTTTCAGAAATGTTGTTGCTACCTATGTCTTTATAGGAACTCAATCCTTAAAAATACGGCTCTCTTACCGTAGAAGCAAACAGAACACATAAACAAATCAAAATTACGAAGGAAAAAGACCAGATATTCTTAATAAAAACAACCAAAAGTCCTTAAAACAGTTAAGAACAAATTAAATGTTCTAAGGATAAAAAATTGAAGAGCTGGCAACACCATAATAAAAAGTCCGTGTCGTCAGAGCATGTTTTTTTCTGGCCACTGGACTGATTTGTGTGATGATTTAGTGATCTAGTGATTTATAAGAAACCCAATAATTTGAGAACCCTCAGGGTATGAATGGATTTTAAAACTATTAATCTGCATACTGCTAATTAAAATATTTTAAACGATTAAATTAAAATAATAGTACTATTTGTTTGTATAACTATGAGCAATATTAAATTCCCATATATCTTTCGAGTTCAAAAATAAATAATTAAAATTTAAATATAATATTTAATCTGTTTAAATTTAAATATATATAAAATATATTAAATAGAAATAACATTATAGCCCAACTGAGTTTCATTAGAAGAACTAAGTGGAAACTACTTTTCAACGTTTTTGCAATATTTTTAATAAATATGTTCAATAAAATAATTCAAGAAATCAAATTCAATGTATTAAATAATATAATTCAGAAGAATATATATATCATTGCAAAACGATGTGAAAGTTAGTTATTTAATTATTATAATTGATAAATTTATTAAAAGTATTATAAAAATATATTTTCCTATAGGTAAAAAATACTTTTTGTTTGGTATCATTTTATCTTTCACAGGTTTAATTTATTCATATTTATCCTACTTATTTTAGATATTTAAATACCAGAACAACTTGGTGTCTGATTAGAATAATTTAATATTTTCAAACTTTTATAAGGAAAAATGGTACTAGAAAACAAGTTAGCATCATAAATGTGTTTTATATGTTTAAATATGAATTTTTAAACTTAAATATAATATTTAATTTTTAAATTTAAATATATATATAATATAATAAATAGAAATAATATTATAGCCCAACTGGGTTTCATTAGAAGAACTAAGCGGAAACTACTTTTGCTTTTTCTGAATACTAAATCGAAATCGAACCTATAGGAAACCAGACATTTAAGAAAGAATTTAACTTTTTCGTTATTCGAATGCATTCGTTTTCGATAAAACATTCTTCTAGTAGAAGACCTAACTTTTTAGTATAAAATTCCTGTGGCGATATTCGGGAGCCAAAATGGCTGAGATAGAACTTTTGCTGTAATGTTTGTTTATGGAAATGGTTCCCACTTTTCTGACATTTCCCTACACACAGTTTTGATGGTTTTTGGACGCCATTGTGAGAAAGAATGGATCCATTTACGTAGTTTACATAGAAGAAATAAAACCTTGGCTATTTTTCCTATTTAGCATGCAATACTTTGATTTTAAAATGCTCTTAAACACAGGAGCTAATGGAGTTTTATCTGCATGGATTTGGATTTGTGCGATCACGGTATGAAATAATGATAGCAAAAGTATTGCTATTTTTCATTTGCCTTTTTATATCATGTAAAACTGTATCATTTAAAAATTATTATTTTTATTTGAAACATTTAAAAGCCCAATTTTTAAGTATTGCTTCTAATGAATCTAGAAACTTACAAATAATCTTTGATAAGAAATTATCTTTCGAAAAATTTGATTAAATTAAGCGTTTTTTTATTCTATAAACCATTTGCATAAGTATTTTAAATATTACTAGCATTCTCTTAAATTTTTTGAATGATTATTGTAAAAAAATTTCATTTTTTTACAATAATGTGTGTGTCTAATCCTCAGTGGTAACACGGACTTCCCATGAGTTGTTCTACCCATGGATGGAGAAAAGGGGGCAGCTTCTGTTGTGATGGAGCACCCTTAGGTATCTGTCTAACTTGGCACTGTGTCATTGAAGTAGGAATGCAGTGACAACAAGAACAGCTTTTTAGGGGAACTACCCCTTTATTTTTGTATCGTATGGGAGAAAATACGGAAAATTCAAATTAGCTAATCCGACTAATTAGATAAGAAGTTGACCATCACAAACACAATTGAATCTCTTCTTTTTTTGAAACAGTGTCTACAGTAGTGCCACACACTGCCAGCCACACACACTGCCACTGAGCCATAATTCAGGATTAAAATAATATAACTTTATAACTTTAATATAACTTTAAGATGGACTGATGGCTGAGTGACTAGCTCTGGCACTCCGGTGCTATAGATTTAGTGTTCGAGTCCCGGCTTGCTGGGGATATTTGTACTGCTTCGGAATCACCTTTAAACCGTAAACCCCTCGTCAAATGTGAATGTAGAGTATTGAAAGTATTGCTAACACCTTTACCCGCAAAAGAAATCCTCTCTGATTCGAAATCCGCCTGATGGCAGACGCCCATCATGGGACTGTTGCGACAATGAAGAATATACAGTAAGAAAAGAAATTGGTTTAAAAAGACAAGACATTTTCAAAAGATATTCAATAGGTAGAAAGCCAAGCCATTTTCAACTTGAATGTGTCCTTCAGAGTACATTTTCATTTTTTATTAAAAATTTATTCAATTATGCTGAAAAATTCAAAGGAATATATATGAATTTTCTGCTAATTAGAATTAAGCATATGAAGTACTTAAATTTATAATTTAATTTGAATACTCATGCTTACAAGATAGTTAATTTCAGCATATAGAGTTTTAAAAGATTTGCCTGACTTTTATCATCCTTAAATGCACTTAGGAAGCACTATAATAGGAATTTAAATCAGGAAATGATTATACAGAATCATAAATTAAAGATAGTTGGATAAAAGTAATAAATTAGTGTACTGTATTTAACGGACAATTTAACTTCAGCGAAATAACTTTAAGATACTGATTTAAATCTTTTTTTGATTGAAAAATTTGTAGATTTAAATATAATTTGTAAATAAATTTTCGTCTGTACAATAAATTAAATTCTAGAATATATTGAATATTATGATTACATAATTTTTAAATTTAGTAATTTTTTCTTAAAAATTTCCTTTATTACTGATAATTTTAATTTAATTTTAATATTCAAATTTAATCTAATTTATTTAAATATGGTTTATTAAATTAATGCTTTGAAACTGTATTGCTTTTTAAAAACGTATGTTATTAAGAAGCATCGATTAATATGGTTTTAGTCTATCACAAACAAAATATATTGTTTGTTTGACTCATTAAATTTCGATAAGTTTCAAGAAGTTCTTTTTTGAATCTTTGAGTTTCATTGCTTTTTTTAATTGTTCACGTAGGGTTCTGACATATCTTTTGAAAATAAAGGTATGATTTATTTATCTATTTTGAACTGATGTTTCTAACGTAATGCATATGACAATTTAATTATTGAACCACCCTTTTTTATCTTTTTTAGAAATAATAGAAGCAGACTTTTTAGAAATCGATTTTTAACCATATTTACATAATTATCGATAAATCTATTCATAGCAACTATTTTTTATCCCTTGGAAATTTTTTCTTGAAATGTTTAAAAAATGTACAATGATAAAATTGTCTTGGTATTATTTTAGTTTTTTTTGAAATTTTCACCTAAAATTATTGGCTTATTTGAAACACGTAGCAAACACTTTCACAGCTAATACCTTAAAGTACTAATGTAAATGTACTTAGTACTTTACAAAATTGTGTTTTTAATATTTTTGATAAATGTTCATTTATTATGGATTAATAATTTTTTTCTGCATTAGAGATGTTAATCAAATGAATTAGATAATTTAATTTCCAGCCAATTCAATGACAGCAAATGTCTTCTTTAAATTTTTATCCAATTAAGACATTTAAATGGCAAAAGAATGTGCTATACGTTTTAAAATTGAATTATTTTACTTACCAAATTCTTAATGTGATTTTTTACTACATTTAGTAAGGAAAAAATCACACTTGTGCAATGAACCCATGGGGAGTGTTAAAATTTCCAATACACTACTTACTAATATTAACATCGCAAAAAAAAAAATATTATATTGTATTTAACGAATACTAAAAAACAAATTTGATTTGTTCCCATTGAATGTTTTTTATGAAAGCTTTTGCTAAAATATTACGTA